>JAVMKO010000002.1:67606839-67611839 GCA_032164245.1 Sternotherus odoratus | reverse complement strand
TTCCCTATTGTATAAAAAGTATGCCAGTCTTTGACTGCCAAAATCAATTAGTCACATTCATTATGCCTCTATTTATTAATGCTGTACAGATTATAATGCATTTGCTGCTGAAAAAGAAAGTTACAAAATATCAAATATGTTATGATTGTAATTGTAGCAAAAGTAGTAATGATCTCTTTTAGTCACCAACTGGTTACAAAGCTCCTATAAAGATTACATTAGTGGTGACAGATTTATGATCTTTTCCAAGATGAAGTCCTTTCTAGTTCCCATTTTTCAGCAGAAAAAGTATGCGACTGGTTACAGGTTATTGGCTTCAATGGTTATATTCAGAAAAGATTACTGCATTTCTGTCTCCTATAATCCAAGCACACAATGTTATCTTAACAGATGCAATTTTAATCTGTATTGCAATATTATAATAAAATGGGGCAACATAAGGGTCTTTACCAACATGGGGTTCAGAATTAATTCAGTGATGTTAAGAAAGACTGACTGGTATTAAAACGTAGCAAAATTATAGAACCTAATGTTACAATAAAGGAGGGACGTTATTGGCATTTCTGCATGGCACGTTTGGAATTTATTGCCAAGCTGTTACCCCTAAACTTTCAGCAAAATAAAAGAAAATGAAAACGAAAACCATGTCTTCCATCCCAGCAATCAATACCATACAGTTTAGCTGCTGCTTTTAAAAAAAAAATCAAAAAAATCCTGCAGTGTAACAGTTTAAACCTACATCCTGTTTTGCATTCTGTAGTTGTTGCTGCATCCTACAGTTGGAAAGCTAGGAAGGGTTGATTTTAAAATATATTATTAATATTGAGAAGCAAAAATGCTGACATATTAGGAAAAATTAAAGGCCAGGTGAAAACCTTATGAACTATTAAGATTCATGCTTATACCATAAATGGAGCAAATACAAGTCACACTGTGTCTACTAATCTTGGCTCCTGAAATATAGCTAGTGGCTGTACCCCAGTATTCCCTCCTTTTCCAAAAATGTGTCCAACTCCCTCCGCGTACTTCCACTGCTGACTTTGGCAGAGTGTTCCATATTCCATCCACCCTTTTGTGTGAAATAAAAAAATCTGTTTTAAATTTCTTATATGCAGAAGTCCAGTCCTCAGCTTCAGCCATGAACTCTTTGTTTTCAGATTAGTTGCCCTTTCAAAAAGCTAACTGGCATCAAACTGATTTCCTTTTAGGAATATAATCCATCTCTTAAATCCCCACTCAGACATTTTTCCGTAAACTAAATGGAGCTACTTTATCTGTCTTCATACTGTATTTTTTAGGAATAACAAACATTTTTTTACCTACCTCTGACCTGCAAACTGTACTTGTGACTGTTTTTTGTTCAATGCTTCCCTTCTCTTCTGCCCATTTTGTTTGTTCCAGGGAAATGAATCCTAATATAGTCTCAAATCCTTTCTTTTTCCAGTTGGATCTCAGAGCAATGGTCCTCTCCGTTTCCTTCAAATCTGGACTGTATCTTCCCAGCATCTAATTATTTAGCCTTGATCCTACAAGCTATTACTTGCTCATGGATCCCTGCACCTATGTGGAGCTATAACTGCTAAAACACAGAACATTTTGAAGGATTACAGCCTTGGGTTTCTGCTGGGCCCCTGGGATATACTGTTGTGTGGGACTATTTACTGGAGTTGCAAATGGTGATTTGTCACCATTCTTTTTTAGGTGACAAATCAGAACTGTCCCAGGTTGAGGTGTCATTAGAGGAGGTTTTGGAACAAATTGACAAATTAAACAGTAATAAGTCACCAGGACCAGATGGTATTCACCTAAGAGTTCTGAATGAACTAAAATATGAAATTATAGAAATACTAGGAATGCAACCTATCACTTAAATCAACTTCTGTACCAGACGAATAGAGGATAACTAATATGATGCCAATTTTAAAAAAAGACTCCACAAGCGATCCTGGCAATTACAAACCAGTCAGCCTAACTTCAGTACCAGGTAAATTGGTTGAAACTATAGTAAAGAAGAAATTTATCATACACATATCAGATGAACATGATTTGATGGGGAAGAGTGCATACGGCTTTTGCAAAGAAAACTCAGGTCACACCAATCAAGAATTAATTGAGGGGGTCAACAAACATGGGGACAAGAGTGATCCAGTGGATATAGTGTTCTTGGACTTTCAGAAAGCCTTCGACAAGGGCCTTCGCCAAAGGCTCTTACACATACTAAGCAGTCATGAGATCAGAAGGTCCTCTCATGAATCAGTAATTGGTTAAAAGACAGGAAACAAGGGTAGGAATAAATGGTCAGTTTTCAGAATAGACAGAGGTAAATAGCAGTTTCCGCCACGGGTCTGTACTGGGAACAGTGCTGTTCAACATATTAATAAATGATCTGAAAAAAGGGATAAACTGTGAGGTGGCAAAGTTTACAGATAATATACAATTACTAAAGATCGTTAAGTCCAACACTGATTGTAATGAGCTACAAAGGAATCTCACAATACGGGGTGACTGGGAAACAAAATGGCAGATGAAATTCAATGTTGATAAATGCTAAGTAATGCATATTGGAAAACATAGTCCGTACTATACATACAAAATAATGGGGTCAAAATTAGCTGCTACCACTCAAGAAAGAGATCCTGGGAGTCCCTGAGGATAGTTCTCTGAAAATGTGTGCAGTAGCAGTCAAAAAAACTAACAGAATGTTGGGAACCATTAGGAAAGGGACAGACAATAGGATAGTAAATATACTAGTGCCACTATATAAGTCCGTGGTACCCCATGTGGCAAGTTCTGGTTGCCCCGTCTCAAAAAAGATATATTAGAAATGGAAAAGGTATACAGAAAGGCAACAAAAATTATTAAGGGTATGGAACAGCTTCCACATGAGGAGAGATGAAAAAGACTCAGACTATTCAGCTTGGAAAAGAGAAAACGAAAGGGATATGATAGGCCTATAAAATCAGGAATGGTGTGGAGAAAGTGAATAAGGAAGTGTTATTTACCACTTCGCATAACACAAAAACTAGTGTCACCCACCCACCTAATTAAATTAATAGAAAGTTTAAAATGAGCATATGGAAGTACTTCACACATCACAGTGTCAACCTGTGGAACCTGTTGCCAGGGGATGTTGTGGAGGATAGGTCCATCAATGGCTATTAGCCAAGATAGTTAGGGATGCAACCCTGTGCGCTGGGTGCCCCTACGCCTCTGACCTTCAGATGCTGGGACTGGAGAGAGGGGATGGATCACTTGTTAACTGATCCATTCTGTTCATTCCCTTGAAGCATCTGGCACTGACCACTCTCAGAAGACAGGAACTAGGCTAGATGGATCATTGGTCTGATGTGGTATGGCCTTTCTTATGTTCTTGTGAATAGCCCTGAATGTTTTCTTCTGGACGAGGCACCAGGAAATAACATCTGGACTGAGATAAGCGAAGACAGTTAAGTGAAGAGAATTCTAGAGAAAAAAGATGTGAAGGAGAGGAGATACAGAAACAAGAGAGGACTGATGGTTGAAGACTAAGAAGCAGAAATAAGTGGGAATGCAACTGACCTGGTCTCCACTTGGAACTGAACTGTTTCCATCTTTTTCTGAACCTTGTATTATGTCCTTTGCCCATATCAATCTCTAATCTATTCATTCTATTGCAATATGATATCTCCATATCATAAATTCACAAGTTGATCAATCTGTTGTAGGATACCATTAGCAAAAGCATTCCTGAAAACCAGGTACAATGTATTCACTGTCTTACCTTTGCCACCAATAAGGTATATTCATCATTTAAGTCTGCAGAATAATAAATGGAACCACTTTGCCAAGATTAATTTACACATGCTCCAAAGTATTTAATTATTTTAATTTTGTAGAAGTGACCTTGAGTCCCTCCTGTAAAACATTACCCTTAAAGATCTCCTAAATAAAATTAAGCTAAATCACGATAGAGTCTGTCAGAGTTTAGGGCAACCGTATCTGTATTCCCCCTCTATGATCTAGTAGAAGTAGGCTTCTTTTGCCTTCTCTAACCACAGTGTAATTGGTACAATTATAAGTTACCACACAGTTCTTTCTAAGCAAGCACATTTATTTGTAAGGTGTAAAGTGTTAGGGAGAAAACATATTAAAACAAGAAACAAACCTACATACATGCTAATAAGCTTATCAGAGATCACCATAATTCCAACATGTGCCCTGAGGTGAGCAGTCCTTTAAAATTCCACACAGGGGGTTTTCTATGGTTTGAATTCATAACACCCTTTGCCCAGAACATGAACACTCATGACTGTGAGTTCCCCATTTATCCAGTTTGGGCCTTTGAAGAGACCATGAATGGGTAATCAGCCAGACAATCCATTTTCTGCTCAAGGCACAGATTCAAATAGATGGATTCAGAGGCTGGTCATTTGCAGTCCCCAAGTATTTCCTAGGAAATCCACTTCACACATATTTCCCCAAAAAGTTCTCTGAAGTTCCTAGTACTTCCAGTCTTCCTCCGAAAGAAGTTCTATTCAACCCCACAAAAGTACACAAAAATGTATCTTTTTAATACAATGGACTCCTGAAATTATTAAACTTAATTCTATAAAGTTTAATTTACTCCTTAGTGAATAGTAAAAATAAATGAGTAAATAAATCGTAATGCACTGTATTTCAGTATGCTTCTCTGTGAGAATACTTCACCTAAGATCGGTATGGGCTGCTAGACTCAGCAAATTACCTTTCACCTCTGCCCACCCTGGTCAGGTAGCAAATGAATTCTAAACTGAAGGTATCCGTAGGTTTCCACTCATTCTCAAGAGACTGAAAAATCATATAAAAAACCATTACACATTATATCACTCCATTTTGCATGAACATTAGTCTCCACTCATAAGAGGACCCTGGACTCAGCTAATATAAATAATGAACTGCCTCTTATTTTGAGAGGGGAGGGCCCGTAATGGGTTCCTTTAGAATAATCAAGGCAACCATTTGTAGTATAGTAGAAAACAACT
>JAVMKO010000002.1:67501839-67601839 GCA_032164245.1 Sternotherus odoratus | reverse complement strand
ATACACATTGGCCTTCTATTTTATATGATTCCAAATATTTAAAGTATAAAGTGAAAATGGCATTATTTGCTCTTTGGTACGATGGACTGATAGCTAATTTAATATGCATATACCAGGTGTTTTTTTTAAAGTAGAGGAACTAAGATGGATTTAGGATTTTTTTAATTTTTAAAAAGATAATCAAGCAAATGTATAGTTCATGAAAGGGAATCCAGTTGAATTTAAAAATTATTCAGGTATTTTCTGGGTTTGACTGAAAAGCAGATACTTTTCTATTTTGGGGCATTGGAATTGGAATCTATGACAGTCCAAAAGATACATTTTGACAAATTGCTACAAAAAAGTTGAAAAAAGAAAAAGAGAAAATAATAATTTCTTAATTTAAAAAATAATAATCTTAGGTTTAATTCTGATCTCACTGGGACCAGTATAAATTCAGATAATTCAGTGGTGTAGCAGAATTACGTTGGTGTAAATGAGATCAGTATCTGTCCCCCTTTTTTTTCATGCCCATACAAGAACTGTTAATACTGGATAATAGTTACATTTGCAATATGCATTGCAGACACAGATTGTTCTGTCTTTTCTGCATCACTATGAACAGCACTACAAAAAGGGGTGATCCTTTGTGCAGTATAAGAAGCAGAGGAATCTAAATACAGCCTAGTCAACAAAGGTGATCTTGTTTTATTTCCAGTTTTTCAGCATTTCTTTATCACATGCAACAGAACATTTTAGCATAATAATTCAGAAGTCTTGGGATACAGAGGACAGAGAAATAATGTTGAAAAGCAATTCTTCACATTTGGCTTTCACTACATCAAGTGCAAACTGTGAACTTAAACACAAAAATACAATTTGCTCCTTCCTAAAGTCTACATTCTTATCTCTTGCAAAGAACACACATTCATTTCCAACGCCTCAAGGTAAAGACTAAGGCATCTATCACAAGTACGGAGAATATCTGAAGGATTTAGAAGCAATCTTTTCATAATGTTTCTTTGGAGGGGAAGCAGGGTTATGAGTTACTCAAAATTCATAAAGATTATTAAGTTTACATCTACACAGCAGATATGCCACCACTGTATTTCCCTTCTACAGTGTCAGAATTCCTGTTCTCACCCGCTGACAATTTATGTTTGGTTCAGGACAGTCATCCATTTTGTGGCATTAGTAATATTCACACTGTTCAGATTCGGTGTTCATACTACTCTATTACCTTTCATTTAAGAGATTTTAAGAGGCAAGTGATTTCTTACTTCAGCAGGTTAGTTCTATATTATCAACTCAGATATTTCTGTACACATGTTCAGATATTTGGAAGACTACTCTCTTCTAAAGCTCTGCATCTTACTGGAGTCTGCACTAACAGCAGTGACCCTTTCTGATAAGAAAAACTGATCAACTGCAAGCTTTATTATTGATGAATCCAACTTTTTCAGCCAGTCTAAACTAAGCCTATGGGTTTTGTGTTTTTCTTCTTAGTCTTCTTTGAGGCCCATGGAAACTTATGAAACAGATTTTTCTACTCCTCCCAGGAGCAAGACTAGATTCAGAACTTGACCTTAGAAACAGAGAGGTCTGCAAAAGCCAGAGTGCCTGATAGAATTGAGCATTACTCTCCTCTGCCTAACATAAAGCAAACTACAACATGTGACATGAGGCAATATTAGTGGGAAATGTCAAGCAATGTATCAATATGGAGGAAGGGGGGGAAATATTAGGATTTGAGCACAATGAAAACCCCTAGCACTGCAGAATACAATTTTGCTTCTGACTCAGTTTTAATTATTTAAGATGGAGGCACTATACTCTTTTGAAAGAATAACATTCTCATTTGGAAGAAAAATTTCATTACAAATCATTGGAAAAAATTACTGTTGTTTATCATAGATTATTTATTTTTAGGACTTATGATTATCTAGCTCTAAAACTGTTGTGGCATATACTCAGGTACTGTAACGTACAGAAGTGTACAAAATCCTACAAAAAACACTAATGAAAACATTAAAAAACTTCTAAAGGCCTGATTCTCCTTTCACGAGCACTGATGTAAACCAGTTCAATCAACTGAGGGGCTGAGATGTGAAAATGGAGCGAGAAGAGAATCAGGCCCTACTGTTTTAAATAAACTCTAAAATAATTTTTTGAAAAACTGAAACTTGTTCAAGTGCTGGTCCAGGCTTTCAAAAAACAACACAGGAATAATCAGAGGTGATCATTTTTCTGATGAGTGTCATATCAGACCAAACCATAGGCCTAGGCTGCAACTGAACTCAGCTGGAATTGATGTACAAAAGTACGACAGTGTCCGACACAAATAAAGAGCTACTCTCTCATCAAAGACCAGAGGATTTAAATGGCTAACTCCCACTAGAGAGAGAGTTCGCTGTATAAATCCCATGCTCATTGATGAGAGAATGAATCCTGAAATCTCCATGACCTTGATGCAGAATATGCAAGTTTACCCCTTTCACCTCTTGCACATCACTGTATACATCTTTTTGTTCTGTGTACTTTACCAGGCATTCAGTTAGAAAAAAGCAAAATTTGGAGCAAGAATGCTAAGCTATTTAGGCAGAGCAGAGTGAATCAGAAACTGCAAAACTTCAGCTTTCAAAAATAGCCTAAGTGACCTCTTACAATACTCTGACCACTCTATTCCAAGCAGGAGGCAACCCCTGTGAAGAGCGAATTCTGGCAAGTTCTCTCTTCACAGATGATGCACAGCTTAAGCTATAATGAGTTTTTGGGTTACAAATGCTGAACGCATTAATATTCCTTGATGATAATTATCACAGTATAAGCACCTTTCCCAATGTGAGCAGCATAAAGCAACTGAAGCAGCATTTTTACTACATTTGAAACAAGCTGGAAAATGGGATTTTCTACTCTTGTAACCTGAGGTCAACATACATCGAGCTATGCATATTAAATATATCTATACCTATGATCTATATCTCTCTTTCTACATATTTACACACACACACACGCTCCATTCATTCTGTCAATTTTCAAACAGAGAGAGAGACACACACATTGTCATTACACTCCCCAGACTAAAAAAAAATCTTAAATTTTCTTTTAAACAGAACCCAAATGGTTAGTAAGCAGAATTTGCAGGCACTGCTTTGAAAATGGGATACATTTCTAAAGTGCCTGAAGTACTGTGGGCAATACATGGTAGGGCAACAATGAAAAAAAAAAAACCCAAACCCCCACTTTAAATACATATTCACATAAATGAAATATAAAATTAGAACAGAACACTGTCCTCCATTGTTGCACATTCAAAACTAAGCATACTATTTAACACTGAGAGATTTAAGGTCTGATTATACCCACTGATTGTTGTTTTTCTTAGCATCAGTCCCACACAACGGCAGGGTCCACTGTGGTCAGCATATCCATCTCCATTCGGAGCCCGGACAGGACCAGTGATACAACTGGGGTATACTCCAACCGATGCATCGCTCCACCTGTCGTTGGAGGCATTTTATACCTACTGCTAGGTGTTAGCCTACAGCACCTAGTATTCCCAAGAGGTCACCCATCCAGGTACTAGCCAGGCCCGACCCTGCTTAACTTCCAAGATCAGATGGGATCAGGCGTGTCCAGGGCGGTATAGCCGTACTATTATACCCAATGATTACACTGGCATAATTATATCATCCTCCCATGCCCCCCCCTTTTTTTTTGATAGGTAACACTTTAAAGTACAGCTCCTTAACAGGCCCAGTCCCTAGGAATCAGCACACAGCTTGAGCAGTGAGATGGGCTCTGGTGATATCCTTAGGGACCAGAGGCAAAGCATTCTGAGTGACAGTGGAGCTGCTCTTTATCTGCTGCTGCAGCCCTGAGACTACAGTATCCCTGCTGCGCAGTCTGAACTCCTCCACATGGGGCACCGATCTGTGGATACAAGTGGCTGCATATCCATTGGCCCTCTCGCCTGACTGGTTCACCGCCAAGCCTTTGCATATTCCTGGGTATGAAGGGTGTGCCCTCATATCTGGACCCCCAAACCTGTTAGCTTCCCCATAAAGTGGAAATATATCCATTACCCTACATCTGGGGCCTGCATCCCTGCAGAAAGTGGCACAGGACCTGTTTTTTTAAAAAAATTAAATAGGCACTGTTATATTTTAAGCTAAAGCCATTTAATTATCCTACAAGTATTTACTGAGGATTAATTAGAAAGTAATAGGGATCTACAAAATACAGGTGTTTATCAAAGATGACTAGTTCCTAATGATCAATGTATTGTTTGATTAACACCTCCATGCAATCAACTGTCTTATTAAATCTACATTTTAAATGCTGGAGATCCTAAAAATATTATATATTGATTTATCTTGTTAATCCTAAAACAGGGTAGCAATTGATTTTTCCCTTCTAACACTCCCAACTCAAAAAGTGTCCGCTGCGAAAGCGTTTACACTGTTAAGTCTTAAAAAAAAAATAAAAAAAATCACACTCCCAAGTTTTTTTAAATGCTATAATGCTGGTTTCGTATTCTGTGCAAATAATCTCAACGGAGCTTTCTTTTAACACTAACAAAATGAAAGTCAGTTTGAACCCTTAATCCGAAAAACGGGAATTGATTCAGGTGTTTTGTAGGTGTGAAATCTGCTGAATTCATTTGTGCCATGTTATCTTGCACTTCATTTAGAAAATACACCGTGTTACAACCATTTCAAGGACTGAAGCATATTTTTTACTTATGTGCCGCAAAATGTCTTCAAATCCCATTTGAATATATGGAAATGTTTTGGGAGAACCTTTGCTAAATATTTAACAGCACTATTGGCTTATTAAATACTATAATGTGAAAGCCATGAAAGGATGATATACCGTGCTCGCCATTTATTTTCACTTAGCACTGGTGCTCGTTTTGAATGCTGCACAAGCCCATTCATCAGAAGAACCAGGGCATTCTGAAAAGTACGCCTTGCTAGCAGATAAATATGGTCAAAGAACCTTTTTATTACAAAAATGACTAAAATCTCTTTGGTTAAATGTGTCAAAATCTGTTT
Organism: Sternotherus odoratus; assembly: GCA_032164245.1. Classification (NCBI taxonomy): domain Eukaryota; kingdom Metazoa; phylum Chordata; order Testudines; family Kinosternidae; genus Sternotherus; species Sternotherus odoratus. The sequence continues at coordinate 67,596,803 of JAVMKO010000002.1, read as the reverse complement.
GATTCTGGTTGAAAAAACCTCACAAAACATTTTAAAATACCATATTTAAAATTAATAATAATACAATGAAGTCATGCTAGAACAAGATATGCTGCTTAGATGAAAGACAAACCTTGGTCCAGGGGGATGGGGGGGGGGGGGAGGGGGAGAAGAGATCCAGGTACATAACATGCAGTTTCAGTTTAAAATACATGGGAACTGCATAGCTGACCTTTTTGTAGGAGGAAAATTGAATACATTTCTATGCACATCAAAATGCACTTGACAACTACATAATAGAGTGACAGTGATGTTAAAAATACATAGATTAGACAGAAAATATTCTATTAAAGTAACCACCTCCAATAATAATACAAAATCACAATAACTTGGCTCACAATGATACACACACAAGTGCAGTGTGAATCCGTGAAAAAAATGTTCAATCCACAATGAGACATATTAATGTAAACTAAGAGAAAAAAGATCTCTTGCCACTGAATAGCCTGCAGATTGTGAATTTATTCTGTAAACACTGTAACAATGATTATCTGTCCTTCCAGTTCTCAGTGGAGACTCCTGCTTTTGAAAATGTCTTGTGGTGACTTACTAAATTCAGGCTATTTCAATTAGTATTACTGCACATTAAAAATTAATTGCATTAAAGAGTGGATTAAGGTTTAAATTTCAATTCTACAGTGTGTGCGCTAGAAATGACAGCTAAAAATCAATGCGCTCTGGCCCGTAATCGGAAGTGTGCACAACTGAATAGTGTGGAACTGGCGTCACTGATAAAGCAGTTTTAAGAGACATGATAGTTCAATTGAAGGTGTGTCAGTTCTAATTCCGGATTTAAATTTGAATGGTACACGGTCATAATATTAAGAGAGGGAAAACAGCTGTATTGCAATGAAAAAACAAATGTACATAGTCCCCAAAAATATGATAAATCTATATTTACTGTTCAAATAAAAATTCACGTACATGGTCCCAAGTGAGAAAATTTCTAACAAGGTAAGATGACAACCTGAATGTTTTACATGGTGAAAAAAATGTTTTCCTTATTTAAATTATGTTGTTCTTGGCATAATCCCTGAAATAACAAATTAGGCCCCAATCAAACACCTAAAAACGTGCAGTTTCAGATGACCAGACAGCAAATGTGAAAAATTGGAACAGGGAGTGAGGAGACTATATAAGAAAAAGACCCCAAAATCGTGACTGTTTCTATAAAATCGGGACATCTGGTCACCCTAAATCAGTTATAACGCATTCTTCTGATTGCGGCTGCTTCTTGTGCCACTGAGGACACAGCCTGTTTGCTTGTAGAGTATCCTATGACACCACTGACATCTTCATGTTATCACGGTATGCTTGTATTGCTTAAAAAAGGGAATATCTTTAATAAAAAATCTTGTTTTTAATCCCCAGACTAAGAACAAAACTTGCTGAAAACATCTTAAAATCATGGCACAAGATGGACACCCATGGCTGGCCTGTGCCAGATGACTCAGACAAGCTGGGCTAAGACTGCTGTGTAGACGTCTGGGCTCAGGCTGGAGCCTGGGAAGGTAGGAACCTGTGAGGTAGCAGGGTCCCAGAGCTTGGGATCCAGCCCAAGCCTGAAAGGCTACACAGCAATGAACCAACCCCACAGCCCAAGTCAGCTGACATGGGCCAGCATCAGGTTATTCTTTGCTGTACAGACATACCCACAGGGGCCAGAAAAAAAGCCAGACAGCATTTTTGTGGTTTAATATTACAAATAAACCACTGACGATTCAACTGCATGCTGCCTTTAGCCTCCACGATTAATTTAGTATGAAAATAGTTAAAAACAGGAATAAGCCAAAAGAAAAACAAAAATCTCATTTCACTTCTTTTCTGAACTGTACAATGTGCGGGGGCTAGGAGAATGGGGGAAAATGTACTATGCTTGCTATAAATTCATCGTTATTTCAGTCTAAAAACTGTTAGTAAAAATGTCATTTTTATCAGCAATGAATTCATCCTTTTAAGGAGCAGCTGATGAAAAACACTCTGAGACTAGTCAACAAACCAAACTGACATCAATAAAGTACTGCAAAGCCATCCAGGGTACTAGAGTTTGGAATTGAACTGTGATTGGTCTGTACCTAAGAGAAAAGATGATGTCCACAATGTTTCTAAAGATCCCCTGTGCTCCACTGATGTCCAACAGCAACTTTGGCACCAAGAGAGTAAAGAAGATAGGAAGTAATAATAACAATAAAAAAATAATCTGGTGCAAATGGACCCCAAGGTGTAATAGTCATCCCCAAGCAACAATCACCCTTCACCGCAATTTACTGATGTTGTTTCATTACAATACAGCATATAAAGGTGGCAATATTCAGGCACACTATTTAAAGCTACGTGAGTTGCAACACCAGCCGTGGCTGGTACTGGCCCAGGATCACAGCTAAAAAAAGGACAATTTCAGTGGAGACTACTAAAAATTGTATATTCTTACCAACCATTTGTGTGGATGGGTGGTTCTTATGAGATTTAGCTGAGAACCATAGAAATCAGCTTTGTAATAAAACAATGATATATTTTTTAGAGGATCCTCCAAATAAACTGTACCTCTAAATTCTTTACAGAGGTTAAAAAAAAAGCTGGTCACTGATTTAAATAATAAACAATAGAACAGGGATAAATTTAAAAGATTTAGGCAAGGGAGAAAATATATGTCTTCACCCAAGATCTGAAAACAGATAGAGACAACGGGACAGACATGGGAAGATTTTTCCAAGCTGCAGAAGATGCAGAGGATAGAGATCTTGAATCAACAGTGACAATGGGCCACATTATCAGTATATGTAACAAACTTCGCTGATTTAAATGTATCTATATTCATTTACTCCAGGATCTGGTGCACACTGAGAATCTGGGCCTTTGTGAGGAGTGACTGAGGCCTGGTCTACACTAGCGGGGAGGGTCGACCTTGATACTCAACTTCAGCTACGTGAATAATGTAGCTGAAGTTGACGCATCTTATGTTGATTTACCTGCCGTCCTCACGGTGGCAGCAGTCGGCGGTGGGCTCTCCCATTGACTTTAGCTTGCGCCGTTTGGCAAACTGGAGTTCCGGAGTCGACTTTGGGGACCGATTTATTGCATCCTGACGAGACGCAATAAATCGATTCCCAATAGATTGATCTCTCCCCGTCGATCCAGACTGTAGTGTAGACAAGGCCTTAGAGAAGATCACTTTAGCACTGTAACTAGGCTGAAGTCGAAAAAGACAATGTAATGTCCATGGAGGATTATCCATAAACAGGAAGCATGAGTTTTAATTATTTTCTAAAATGAACAGTTGTTTGAGGCAGGTGTTGTGGCAGAAAGGTAGGCAACAGCATTCTGCACAGGTTGAACAATAATAAATAATTCAAGTAACTTAATACTTAGTATTTATGGCATTTTAGCACTTTTATATTCAAAGCACTTTAGATACATTAACTAATTTATTCTGAAAATGCCATTATCCTCATTTTGAAAAATGAAGAGAGGTTAAGTGACTTGTCCAAGGCTACAGAGTGATGCAGATGAGGATATCAGCAAAGGTGGAGATGAAGAACAGACACGTGCAAATTTATGGAAAAGATGAATATGCCTACATAGGTGCACTGGGAGAGTCGAGAGTCAAAGGCTATTGCAAGGGTATGGTCAGACCTGACAAAGGGGAAGTCTGAGTTGAGTTCAGAGACAGAAGGGGAGTTATGGTGTTTTGGAATGCTTCTCTTGCAAAAGAGGAGTACTTCCATTGAGTAGATATTTAGTTGAAAGAGACCGGTAAAATCACAAGTTTGCAGAAAGGGTGGACCGGGAAGGGCTATGTTGAAAGTCTTGTACACAAAAATATTAGTTGTATAAAAGTGGGAGTTGACATAAAATATAAAACAGCATATCACAGAAATTAGACAGAAAGGCCCTCAGAGTTTCACGTAATCTATTCCTTTGCATGCCAGTGAAGGATTTTTCCCTACATTTTCCGGAGTATGCAATATAAATGTAATGACATGCAAAATGTAGGCATTTCTATTATAAATACCTTCTTTCAGCTACTCACAACTTTACAATACTTTCAACTAATGAGACCAGGTCTCTGCCCAAAGGTGATTTTTAAAAAAACCCAAACAAACAGATAAGGTTCTGCCATTTTCAAATGAGAGGAGAATTTTTTTTAAAAAGTTACTCCCAATTAAGTCTTGGAAGATTTTTATTTAAGAGCAGTAGTGTTCAAGTGACTGGGGTTTGAAAGTTCAAATTTAAACAGGGAAATGTCACTCAAATGCAAAGAAGTGCATGTGACTGTTCTAGTGATAACTGGTTTTGATTTGATCATGTTATGACAGCTTGAAAATCACACTTTGCACTAATACAGTACTTTGGGTATGTTTTTTAGCCCATTTTATCAAAGTTCTAAGCAAAGGAAGGGCTGTGTTACCCATGAATGAGTGGCCAATTTAGCTATGTAGTAAACATGCACATCTTCTAAGATGAGCAGTGAATTAATCAGGGCCCTGTAGGAGTCTAGGATTGTGGGATTTTGTTTGTTTGTTGGGGGTTTTTTGTGTGTGCAAAGTGGTCGTCTAATGCCTTAGGCCTCATCCAGGTGTGTAGCTGGGGGCCCTGACAGAGAAGCTGCAGAAATTTTCCCTCTTGCATAGGTGGTATCTTGTCAAAGAGTTATATAGAAAGGAATTACTATTATGTTTTTGAACCATGGAATTCAAATAAAAAAATACATAAAGGAAACATTCAAGTTACATAGGCACTCAAACATCCATTGTACATATGCTTCCTGATAGCTTTCAATCACATAAAATATACTACTCTTTAAATCATACAGTCTTAATATCTTGATTTTGCCTACAAACCTGGAACTTGCATCATGGTGAGTGCAGTGAATGAGGCAGGGTTCTGAAAGAGCCCTTGTCTCACACACTGTGGATAATGTAAGGTGTGAAATCCCTTGAATAAGTACCACATATGTGGTGGTCATATTCAGTGATGAAAATAATTTATCATATATCCCTGTAATCTATCATACACCTTTGATCATGTCACCTTCACTCTGCCCACTGCTTCCTCTTCTACTGGATTTATCCTAACAACTTATCCTAAACTGCTCATCATCTTCAAAGAGCTCCATATTTAAGAGGAGAGAGGGAAAAAAAACAACCAATCTACCAAAAGAATGTTTCCTTCCTTCTTTCTCCTTGTATGTTGAATTCACCTCCAAACTTACACTGGTCTGAGGCCATGGATTGGAAACACTGAGATTTACACCAGTTGCAGGTTTGAGATCTGATATTTCATGATCCTGCCACACTAAAACTGGTACCCTTATATCATTGAAAAGGTATATAATAGCTGTTCCTAGATTGGACAATCCTGAGATATTGATTTTAAGATTTTGACATTTTTATACACAGAAAAGCTAATTTAGGTAAATTTTAGGTTTTTAATATGTATTAGTTATATTTTTCCTCTACTTCACAGCCCTGTACAGTTATACTCATAGTAACTCAAGCATCTTCTTTACAAACTCAGGGATATGATAAATAGACCCAAGTAAAAACAAATTTTAAACTCTCAAACACATTGTAAATCTTTACACTAGAATTATTTTCTCTCATTAATGGATATCATTATGCACACGCAGGCACACATACATACATAACTATGCACACGCTCACAGAGACACACACGAGTGAATATTTTAAGCAGGTACCACTGTTTCAGCGGACTATCAATTTTTCACTTCCCTCCCCCCACCAAATAATATTAAGTTTATCACAAACGTGAATATGCACACAGCCATTCTGACTTTATGCATTGTCTGCAATTGATATAAAACAGAAAATATTTAGTTTAAATATCGTTCCAATCTCCAATAAGGCATTTAAAATACTAGAAATAGAGGGTGTACAGGAGCTGTACTTCTAGGATGAAAGGAGAGAGATACTTTTCCCAGTAAGGATCACTGAGTGTGTCACTAGTTAATTCCTGCTCTATGCTCCTCATTAGCATTACTCTCAAGTTTCTGGTTATCATATCCGAAATATTAAGACATAATAAGTACAAAGGTGCAGATAATTGGATATTAACCAGAACATACTTGACTGGGCAGGAGGTAGGGCTTTGCTTAAACTAATCCTGAAATGTATTAATCACCAATTAATGAATGGGTTTCAAATTCATTTTCTATTATAGAACACCTCGGAGTATCTAAGCTTTTTCTAACAAAATGAATTGGAATAACAGGCTAGGAATTAGAAACACTCCAATTTGAGGCTGGCCTGAATTAATTCCCCTTAACTTGTTGTCTAGTTTATTGAAAGCAAGAGTTACAGTATGGGTGTCATTTTAAAAAAGGTGGAGAAAATAAATACATTTTAGGGCATCACCACTTTCATTTAAACTCTCTATTTGTGTGTAACAAATGATCGCGCAGAAGCTAAATATTGCATTGGAGAACTGCCACTGCATCATTTAAGTGCTTAAGTGCAAACAGAGATCTCTGAAAAGATAGATTAGGAACTGAATAAATACTGGAAACATATTACCAATTAGTCATCAATTAATGATTTTCATTACTGTACAAAGACAAGCATTCTGCCTTTTGTAAAAAATACTGTAAGGCACCGTGGTGATCTGAGTAAAACAAAAACAAACAAAAAGGTAAGTTCATATAAATAATACACTGTAAAAAAAAAAAAAAGTTGGGAATATCTGAGCTCAGAAGCCTTATCCCTCCCTGCCCCTAGAGTCAAGTAACTTTGCTCACAGACTCTTATCTTAATCTCAAAATTTTACAAAACATAGTAGACTAGTCAGAAATATCTGTATATTTTTTGCAGGGCTACCTGGCTGCAGATAATTACTATATAAATAAACGAAAGTTCTTATTTTCTAAATATAGTTAACTCCAAAAAAGAAGAAAGAATCTAAACAAAACCTCTTTTAAAAACTGGCTACTTTTTTATAATCTTACTTTTCCAGGATCACATTTTTTATGGATGCCTTAAATGTATGCATCACATCTTTTTATTATTTGAAATAGGTGTGCCTGCTACTGTAACAGAAAAATAAGAAAGAGATCCTTAGTGTTACTAATGAAGAGAATTATATCAGACATGGTTGAAGTACTATTATTCCCCTTTTCTCTCTCTCTTCTCATTGTCCTTGGTGTTATTTACTTTCATGTGAATTGCAAGTAAATCCATATTATCCACCTCTCTGTTTGTTTCCTTAATGTGTTGACTTTAATTTTAGTAAGTCTTAAATAAGCACTTACTGAAGATGAAGTAAGATATGCAAGCAAGTAGTCCTTTTATCAACAATTTTGCCATAGAAATACACAAACATTTCAATGGCTCTTCATTAGCAAACAAATCAACAAGTGATATTTTAATGCATGACTTTATTCCATCTCTGTGGGGACTGTAGTTGAGAGTGTGATGTACAGTACAGAGAAAGGAATCATCAGCCACAATGTCCCAGGGCTCTATCCATTGAGGACTTCTCAGCCTCTGCTTAAAGAGTGCATTTAATTGACTGATAGACAGTAGCTTCTTTGTTCACAAAAGACAGCGAAGTAATGGCAGCTTGAAAATCGTACCATCTACGGGATCTCCTGAGACTAGTAACAGGGGGATATGTGTCAGGAATAAATAAATAATCTAATTATTAAGCCACTTCCTGTCAAGTTAACTCCAATTTGTTGGCTTTTGAAGGCAACAAAACGAGGCATTTTTCCTCATTATGCTTCTCTTTTTATACCACTGGTAATCACAGGCGGATTAAAGGGTGCCTGATTGGTTTTTTTGTCAAGGAACTGAGAGGCAGCCAACAGTACAGAAAAACAGAGTTGGGGTTAGAAGAAATTTCATGCTTGTCTCCTTTCCAGCTCCCTAACAGCCCACATGGCTGCCCCATACAGTGCAGCCAGCTGTACAGCAAATGTGTACCCCTCCAAGTGCGGCCTACCAGGCCACAGGCTCCATCCTGAGAGCTGTGAGATACCTTGCAATCTTGGCAGGTAGCTACTGCTGTCATAGGCATAATTCTAAAGGTGACCTACGAAACCCCATCAGCTCACCAAATGCAACAATATAAACAGCTGAAGTTCAACACCCACTCTCCATATTGGTTTCTTTTGTTTTGTTTATTACACTAAATGGACTTGAAAGCAGGAAGAAACCCAAGGAAATAGCTTGTCAAGGAATTGGGGGGTTCTTTGCTAAGAATGTGAACAATTTAGGAAAAAATACTCTGGATTTAAATATTTAAACTGTATTCTACAGTGATCATTACAGATACCAAAAATGTGCAAAAGCAACGGTTAGGGCTGCAGTACAAAAGGACAAAAACAAAAAAGAACAAAAGGGAAAGGTGACACAAAGCTTTTAATTCATCCTGCAGTGGCTAAGTATTACAACACATACTGTATGGTACGTAACAGCACACACCAATTGGACATCCTTGCACTACCTAGATATAAGAGAGTCAGGTTAGAATCAAGTGGCATTCTTATATTTAAATGCTCCCTTTTTTAAAAGAAATTAAAATGGAAAGAAATTGTTGCAAAATATTGGCTTTTTGGTTGCTTCCCTACTCTTCCCCCCCAAACTCCTTAATAAAAAAAAATAATTATGGACTCTTTCCCAAATGCAATTTTTCAAAATCAAAGTTGTTTGAGTTATGCAGGAGAAAAATAAAACATCTGAGTTGGGAACATTTCCGTATGAGTTTTTTTATTTAATACTTCTAATTGTGTGACTTTAAAATGCCCCAACAGACTTTCCTGATAAACTAGATAGATAGATAGATAGATAGATAGATAGATAGATAGATAGATAGATAGATAGATAGATAGATAGATAGATAGATAGATAGATAGATAGATAGATAGCTTGCTTGCTTCTGGGTTAATCTGAAGCCTCTTAAATCTTGATATCATCTCAAATCAGAGTAGCTCTGTGGCTGAAATCATACAACCCTGAGAATTAAAAACCAGAAGTTTGAAACTGGAAGGGGTGACATGACGTTCAGTTTAGGGTTCTAGCATGTTTACAGCTGCATTTGCCCTTTGTCAATACGTCTTGAATTTTTTGTTAAATTGCTCAGATAATTAAAGCCTCTTCATATTTACAGTCTGCTTCATTGGTACCATGAATTCTGTTTTCAGTTACTGTCTGCAAATTCCCTCTCTGCACAATTTCATACTAAGCAATAACACTTCATTTTACATAAGTTTTATCTGATGTCCCCATACAGAGCTGCCAGCTGTACAGCAAATGTGCAGTTCTCAAACTGAGGCCTACTAGGCCACAGGCTCCATCCTGAGATCTGTAAGGCACCTTGCTGTCATTGGCAAGCTTTCCCTGCTATCACTGTTACCATCTCTCCACACTACACACAACTTAAAATCATCTGATTATTAGAATTTGTGGTCCACACTCCATTTTATCCTTTATTTAATCTATCCCCAGATCACACATTTGTTTAAATGTTTTGGCTGGTTTACAAATCATGCAGCCATCTGCACAGTAGGTGTGACACCATTTTTTAGACAAAAGTTACATTACAAAACAACAAAGATAAAGTCATTTGAAATGCTTTGGTGTTTGTTATTCTGCCTGGTTTGCTTGGACCAACTCTAAGAAATAAATAGAATTATCTGTGTAAATCGATGAACATCTATGAAAAACAACACCCAGCAGAACACAGAGCTTGCTCCATTACCTACGTTAATATCATGACAGCTGAGGAGAGATGACCTGGCCCACTTCTCATCTCTCCTGTACAGATGGCTATTAAAGAGAAAGTATCCCTTTTGTATGGTCCATGCAGAAACCCTTTATGGGCTTTTCAAATAAGCCAGCATTGCCCACATGAGGGTAGCTTTCTGTTAGTATTAAACAGCACAGATTTCATCTTTTTTTTTTTTTTTTTTAAACCCAGCTCCTCATGAAATAGCCAACATTTCATCAGATTTAATACCAAAAGAAGATTTTCTGGATGTTACATGGTTTTTTTTGCATTTTGCAAACCGCATAATAAAGTTTACTCTAAGTTTTTGAAAACTTCTGGCTAACAAGGAGTGCAAACATGCCATTCCTAAATACCCAAACTATTTTTTGATGCTAAGAGGGTAGTATCCTTTTTTTCCCTTGCAATGTGTTAATTTCCATTCCTTGTTTCTGACAAGTCAGTGAAAGCTGATAGACAAAAGGAAGTCTGTGCCTCTTCACATTCTCATGTGCAGATCTATATATTTAGATATTTGTTCCGAAAGACATGTAAAAACCCCTCACACAAAAGAATGTCATTTTTAATGTATAGTATTTAAAACTGAAATTCTGAAGAAGTGATACTTGCAGTCACCAAAGTGCAATGAATATTAGTCACATACAGCTGCTTACTGTATATGTGAAAGATTTTTTTTTTCATGACCTTAGGCATTAGACAAACTACAAAATGTGTAAATGTCACTTACTGTTACAATTAGCCTAAAATGTTATTGGTGTCTGATGCTGATTTATGCATTTCCTTTGTCTTGACATCAGCAATGTATTCCACATGTAACACAATGCATGCTGCATGTGACTGCATACGAGACAAATAAATATATTTTTACACACACACACACACACAATATGCATATAAAATACATATCTACGTATGTGCATGTGTTTATATTTTTTAAAATCAATGATATATTCAAATATCACGGATTTGCAATAAAAGATCTCTCCAAATCTCTCAGAGTTTATACGCTGCATGTCAATTCAAGGCGCAGTTTTCAATTTTCATCTCAGATGAATTAATGCATTATTTCCAAAAATGGGCTTTAGGACTATTACTGTCTCAGCACAGACTCTCTTAATCAATCTATGGGCCTGGTCTAATGCTCACTGAAGTCAAAGGGAGTCTTTCCATTGACTTTGATATTGGTGTCAACTCTAGTTTTGTCATTATTTTCATGCTACAAGTTTTTTATGCTTATTCTTGCCCACAATACACCCTTCTCTCAAACACCCTTCTGTTAAAAAACACACACTTCAACCCACACAAATTATACTAGATATTAAATTTAAGGCAAACCAGCCTATTTACTCATAAAATGACATACATATATCTATTAAAAACTGGAGATGTGAAAAACCACTGCATCCTAGTGATGCTACACCCTGGCCCCTACCACAACGTTTCATACGGACAGTGGTTATCCCTACAAAGCCCTGGCTTGCTTTCCACAGTCAATGTAAGTTGCAGTGAACTACAAAGATTGTGGCTGTTTTTCCCCTTTTATCATTCTCTTTGTCAGCCTGATCAGCCTTCAATGGTAAATGTGCTGCTCTGTTGTGCACAGCCAGCGGCTCGCAATTTGCTCACTATGTTCCATGAGACAGTTGTTTGTGGCTGTTTGGAACACATTTACCTCTTTGGGGATTTACTCGCTAGTTGCAATGCCAACTTCCATAGTGATAGAGATTTCTTTCTAACTAAAATAGATAATTAGAGGCTGGTAATTATTGGTCAAGAATTATCAGAGTGAAAAAAATTAAGCTCTTCATAAATAGTTCTTGGCAAAGTCATCACTTTACATTATCTCATGCCTAACAGCACTGTATTCAAAGCACTTACAAATTTACACTACTGCTGTTGAGCCTCATAATTTTATATAGGGTAATTCCTTTGCTGAGTTTAACATGTCTGAACCTTGATTCTGATCCACTTTGTGTGTGTGTGAAAAAATTATAGACATTATGGCTACACTTCGGTCTACATGCTAGTACGTCAAGTAATACAAATGTAAAGAAATAATTAGAAGAAAAAATATTTTACCATATTTATTTAAAACAACAGGTGGAGGAGTGCAATAAATAAAACAAAAACACTACCAGAGTATCTTTCTGCACACTTGGGTCAAATGCCAACAGTAAACTATGTGAGCTAAACAAAGAGATACCAGCAAACTTCTCTCATCTCTAGACATCAAGAGACAGTTTATTCTCGAGAAAAACTGTTAAAAAGTTTTGTATCTTATTCAGAGGAAAAAATAAGAGACAATATGTTTTCTTACACCTCACTGAGTCAATATTAAAATATGTTTGGGTTTGGATTCTTTTTCCCAAATAATCACAAAGCTGTAAAATAGTTTTACTGGCAAATATGTTTGCATTTGGCAGTTACCTCTAGAAACAAAAGTACTTTCATCCATCTGGATCCAAATTTGCATGTAAATAGATAATCTATTTTTTAAAAAAGAAGCTTTGTAGCACTTTCTGTCCACTAGACTCCTGTACAGCATTAACGCGACACAGCATGTAGTTTAAGAAAACTTGGATGTTACTTGACATGGTCAAGAAGAATGAACACAGAATTGGGGGTCAGAAATTCCTGAGCTCTCTGCTACTGACTACCTATATGCAACCTTAGGTCAGTAGTTTTCAGCCTTCTTTCATTAAATTTCATTTTTCCAAATCCCAAACAAATTTCGAATGGAGGTGCGGATCCCTTTGGAAATCTTAGACATAGTCTGAGGACTCCCAGGGGTCATGGACCACAGGCTGAACACCACTGCCTTGGGAAAAGTATTTCACCTCTCTGCCTCTGTTTCTCTGTCTATAAAATGGGAATGATAAATACTTATCTGCATACCTTACCACGGGTATGCTGTAAGGATTAACTAATTTATACAACATCTTGAAAATATAAAACATAAAGTGCTATATAGCTGATAAGTATAATTACTAACAAAAGCCATCTCTCTGAAATCCTTTCAGTACGAGACTTGCATATAAACAAATATAAATTGTTTTGTTGTCAAAGATACTTAAGGTTACACCTCACTGGGTCATCTGCAGATTTTATTTTCCATTAGGTGGCATAATCCATCTTGTTAGATTGATTGAAATGTATAATAAAATCTGTAAAAACACTATACACCCTCTTAACAGAGAAGAGTAAGAGGCTTTTCAAATAGCCTCTAATCCCTCTTCCCCTGCTAAATGACTATTTGATATTAGATTAGATTAGACAAAAACACAGGCAGACACACTACCTAAAAATATCTACCCTCAGTGGAGATATTTTAGCCAACAAAATAATGCTGCTAGCCTTATTTAAAAGTCTAAGTTTCATACTCAGATTTTTTTAAATCTATATTTGCCTTAGTGACCTTCCATAATGAATCCACTCTCTCTGGATATTAACAACATGAGTCCAATTTAAGGCCAATAGCTTGGCCAATGGAGAGAATAATTACAGGGATCCTATCAATCTGTTTAGGCCACAAAATTGCTGAGGACAAACATTTTTTCTTTAATCAGTTAAACATGTACCTACATCAGTGGCTCTCAATCATTTTCTGATAGACTCTCCTCACAGTGGTTTGATGGATGAACTCCCGCTCTCGATGTTCCATCATACCATGTCCCAGCAGTTACTGCCATCTTCCTTTCTGCCTTAATGACTCTCCTATTCTTTTCTGCCTCTGTTATGTTTAAAATATTCTTATGTTTTTCTGCTCTCTGTCTTTCCCCCCTTTCTAATTGCTATTCATTTCTGCTCTCTCATTGAGTAGTTCCTTCTCTCTTCCCTACTGCTTGGGATGGGGGCCTCCACTGGTGGTTCCAGGGACATGATCGTATGTGCCCTTGCAGCTTAGCTGAAGGCCAGGGAAGCATATCATCCGCTCCTGCAGCCATCTTCATTAGAGACTGCGGTGGGAGCAGGGACGGAAGACTGGTGGGCCTTCACCACCTGCTAGTCTCAGGAACACAATGCATGTATGGTGGGGAAGGACAGACATGGGGTCGTGCAACTTTCCTCACCACCACTCCCATTCTTTTCCTTCGCCCTATCATTCCTCCGAAGTCATCTGGGAGCCTTCAGATTAGGAAAGACTAATCCAAATCTATCAATAAATAATAGATAATGCTGTCTAGGAAGCCGATGATGGTAAAATATTAATCCAAATGGAAAATATATCTCCTGAGATGGTGATATAATGTCTGAAGCTGAAGGAATGTGTTGCTCCCACAGTCCATCTGGGAATTATTAAACTCCTTGATTTTTTTTTTAAATCTTCTCCCTCCTGCCTTCCCGGACCATTCACTCTCTCTCTAAGGGTATGTCTTCACTACCCACTGCATCGGCAGGTAGTGATCGATCTATTGGCGATCGATTTATTGAGTCTCATCAAGACGGGATAAATCAAGCGTCAGAGGCGCTCCCGTCAACTCCGGAACTCCAGCTCGCCGAGAGGTGCAAGCTGGAGTTGACGGGGGAGCCCGCTGCCGACTGCTGCTGCCGTGAGGACGGCAGGTAAGTCGGCCGAAGATGCGCCGACTTCAATTACATTATTCATGTAGCTGAAGTTCCGTATCTTCGGTCTATCCCTCTCTCTAGTGTAGACCAGCCCTAAGGGTGCCTGACTCCACCTGCAAGGGCAAATACACTGGATCCTGTTCTGCCAATCCTCATTACAGGGGAACCAGGGCAGCAAGAAATGCTTCATCAGCCCGAGTGAGTTCTTCTACTGCTCACAGCTTCTGATTTTAGAAATGTGGGTATGGGGTGCTTAGAACAAATTTTATGGCAGGCAAGCGGGCAGGAAGAAGTCTCCAGATGCTGATAGTTATTTATGTATTTTAGCTGTTTATTTTTACATATACATACTCAGAGAGACACACACATCCATGTTTTATATATATTATTATATTCACCTGCCATGAGGGTGAGGGATAGCTCAGTGGTTTGAGTATTGGTCTGCTAAACCCAGGGTTATGAGCTCAATCCTTGAGGGGGCCATTAAGGGATATGGGGCAAAAAATAGGGACTGGTTCTGCTTTGAGCAGGGGGTTGGACTGGATCTCTTGAGGTCCCTTCCAACTCTGAAATTCTATGATTCACAGTAAGGTCAATCTAAAGATTGATAAAACACTTTTACCCTTTCTTTGTAGGCAGGATATGGTCTTGGAGAAAGGCCT
The DNA here is from genome assembly GCA_032164245.1 of Sternotherus odoratus. Taxonomy (NCBI): domain Eukaryota; kingdom Metazoa; phylum Chordata; order Testudines; family Kinosternidae; genus Sternotherus; species Sternotherus odoratus. The sequence continues at coordinate 67,581,795 of JAVMKO010000002.1, read as the reverse complement.
GTCATGCTAGTGAACAATGAAATACATTAAGGAGGGGAGCAGGAGGAAGGGAGAAGTAAAATTAGAAAGATAGCTAAGGAAAAATCTAATAAATGGTGAGAGGAGAACCCAAATTGGAAAAGAGAAACTTTTGTTTTCCTCTGCTTCAGTAATGAGGTCATGTTCACAATTCTCAGCAACAGAATTTTTATCCTCTCTTCATTTCCCCCTTTCCCAAATCTGCATTTTATTAATTAGGGTTGCACCATTAAGAGCTAAACTCTTAAATCTGGCGGTACACACAAGAAATTTCCAGTACACACAGATTATCAAAATCTCCCAGCATGAGTTGTGAGCTCTTCCCCCACCAGGAAGATTTTATATTAAGCAAATGTAAATCTGTGTCACTATGGTTATATCATGAAGCAATATCATGCATGACTGATACAACACCTACTAAGGAAAAGGACCTCCCTCCCATTCAACCTTATCCAACTTTTCAGAATAAAAGACAAACATGATTAATTCAGTTTTAAGAAAACCTCAATTGCCATTGTATCTGATCAACACTAGTCTGGATCCATCTTGCTGTACCCACTAAACAAAACAACCCGTATGCCCTCCTCCAAAATGTTAAAGGAGCAGAGGGATGCCCTTATCAATGAATCAGAGGGAGATGGGATGTCGGTGGCAAACAACCACACTGTCTGAGACTGTCTGATGTTCCAGCATTATCCCTTACCCTCACACTTTTTGACAATTTCCCATTGTCAAATTCTCAATATCCACTAATTGCTGCAAAAGATCATTAAGAATATGCCATATACTGGGATCCAAAGAAAACAGTGGAAAGGTGTGTTCTGTTGTGCATAATGTTCTATTTTTAAATTCTAAGTTACTGATCCAGATTTAACATTATGAAGCAGTTTGTTATCTTCATAATTTTCATAATTCATAATCTTCAAAGATTAAGAATGTCAAAAGTGAGACTTAATCCAACAAGCAAACCACTGAACTGCCTTTCAAGCCCAACTCATAATTTGGGTTTATTCATTTTTCTGCAGAGAACATAAATGTTCATATTTTACATTTATTAAAAGTTATGAATAAACTACTTCTCTCACTACTTCATTAATTTTGTCAGGTCACTTATAGTCCAACCAAACTACTGAAATTCACTGAAGAAATTCACAAGCTTGCTTGTAATAAAATATTTTGTTACATCAGTCCTGTTATATCTAAGTTATTGAATTAAAAAGGGAAACTTCTTACCAACTGGACATGTGATTACTGGCTGCTCTGCTGTACTGTACCTTCTGCGATTTGCACTTTTTTACGATAACAACAAAAACAATATGAAGTAAGTGTAAAATCAATGATTCCCTGCTTGCTATATGAAATTTCTGAAAAGAAGCTAATAACAAAATAAGACAACTACGGCAATGTTATTTTATTAGCGGGCAAAAGATGTGCTTGATAAATTTAATTGACTGGTAGGATTCTTAGAGCTATTACTGAGTGGTTACCAAATTGAAAACATTGTGGGTAACCCCATGGGAATAAGCAAGTAATGGGAAAATATGAATATTAAAGAAAATGCTCTTTTTGTTTTATTCCACCTCACAACTCTAACATAGGTTTGTAAATATCAAGCCACGCTTGGATCAGGAATCCAAATAGAAAATATTTTTAAATGTCTGTATCTAAAAAGGCAGACCATATTAGAATTCCTTATTTTTAAAAATAAGTATTTAATTTTGTACAGAGAGAAACACTCCAAACTGTTTCCAGACTGTTCATACAGAACTATACTACTACTTTTATGGTCATTTGAATTATTTATGTTTCCTAAAGACAGAAACTCGCTAGTTTTGATTTTGGTACCAAGGTGCTTGAGCAGCACACTGTAGTGTCATTATCATAATAACTTCTGAAATTAAAACCTGTCTAAAACTCTACGGAAAGCTAACATCCAGTTCATTAACCATTCCTGTTAGTTTGTTTTCAATAATGCAAAAATGATTAGAAGTTTAATTTGTTAATCACCTGTGTTTTGACTGGAAGTAGATATATAATTCTCTGCAGAAGTCTAAACTAGCCCTTGCAGAAAATAAAACATGCTAATGCTTTATCAGGTCTAATAATATGAATAAAAAAATCAATCATGCCTAGGTAAATCATTGATGGTTGCACAATTAATTTCTCCTTAACTCTGTTTAATTTTACAGGCAATGATGAACACAAGAAGGAGAAAGGGCTATCTATCTTCAACAAGATTTAGTGCTTCACTTACCAATCATGTGGTTTGCAACATGAACTTGGATATCCCATTCATTGTAGAAAACCATCTGACACTTGATGCACTGGTAGGTCTTCTTCTAAAGAGATAAGGGTAGAGAAAATGTGTTTAAACGTACAGCCTGAACAATTTCATTATAACTCAAAATGCTTAGTTTAAAGTGGTAATTTAAAGCACTCTAGAGGTGTTTTCATTAAGAATGTAATATTAATAATCAATTCTTAATGAAAACAACACTTTGCCATCTGTAGCACCTTTTACTTGATTCTCTCATAGCTCTTTACAAATGGCAGTTTTTAAGCTTTACAACTCCACTGTGTGTTAAGTACTGTGATAATGCCCGTGTTTACAGTTTTGTAAAGTAAGGTGCAAAGAGGTCAAAGGGGAGTCCTTCCTTTAATATTAATGGGCTTTTGGATCAGGCCCGTATGAAGAAGTGGCGATGCCAGGAATAAAATCCATATATATATCCTAATCCCATTTCTCCTCAAACCCAAGAATTCTTCCGTCAACCTAGTTACCGCCTCTAAGGAAGGTGAATTAACCAAAGGGTATATCTATACTATGGCTGGGACCCTCACAGCCCAGGTGGACAGACTGGCGCTAATGGGGCTTGAGACAGTGCTCAAAAAATAGCAGTGTTGCAGCTTGGGCTGGATCTCTCAAGTCCCCGCTAGCATAAGTCGGTCTAGACAGGCTGGGAGGCTCACTTCCAGGAGCAGTGTAGACATATCTTCAAGTTTCGGTTTGTGCCTTTCCAAACAAAAGCCCTCCAGAAGCACTGCAAAGGGACTGAATAAATGCCTTCCTTTCCCAATTAAACAGAACACTACTTGAATGACCAAAGTCAATCCTGAAACAGTCTGATATATTGTTCTCACAGGGATACCTTTACAAATCTTTTGTTTTTCAAAAATAAGCTGAGGCCATCTGTGACTATTTTAATTTTCTTAATGACAGCAACAAAATGTGCTGTGGTTTCAATGGAAACAACTACAGATCTGTTGGCTGTTTTTCATTTGAACCAACCTGAAAAATTGCATGCAATTTAACCAAGTCAAGGCCTTTTATGGAGAAATGAAATCACCATACACTTGGAGAACAAGTCTGGTTTTCATTCAATTTTACAAATAAAATCTGAAAGGTCTGCTGTTTAAGATGTTCCAATTATTTTTCCTGTTTTATGACTGCATGTAGTGACATGGAAATCGTCTGCAGAAATGCATTTTGAACAGATGCCGTCCAAAATCTTACTATTATATGTAGGGAAGCGTGAAAATGCTATACTATATCTAAATCTAGCAGAGACCTTTAAATAATGACAATCAGGATCAAAGATTTATTGTGTTGAGCGCTTTACAAGAGGCTTTTGATTCTGACATATAGAGCAACATATATTGCGTAAACAACAATCACTCTTTTTTAAAAAAACCAAACAAGCATTGTTTCCCTTTAGAACTAGTTAGAAAATATTTCTTACTCCCACTTGGCCAACATTATATATTGTTTATTAGCATACCCCTAACATTATTCCTGATATGTGACTTTGTTGAAAAACCAAGACACATAAACTTAATGGCTGGTCTTTTCTCTTGTTAGCTCAGTAAAACATAGTGTGTGTCAAGAATCGTCTACAAAAATTATGACTGATGAATATGATAACAGAACACACTTTCTTTCTTCTTTGAAGTCTAATGATAAAGAATAAAATCACTTGACAACAACAAAAAATATACCAGCACTTACTAGCTTCTTCAAAATGATTTGACATATTTGCAGATCCACATAGATGTTTTCTTTTATCACAAAGAAAAGAATGCTTTTGTCACTGTTGCTAGATCAAACATTTGTTCTTTTTTTAGTCTCAAAGCAGCTTCTAAAATGTTACCATCAACTTTTATTAACTCAGCATATACTTATCTAGAAGTGTCTAAACTTGTGTAGCAATGAGCTTAGATTTTAAGAGATCAAAAATAGTCATTTTCACAGTGTGCTGAATAAACATCACATACTTATTTCCATATTTTTTGTATTTCTAAACAATCATTTTTCACTGCAAAGGGACCAATCCTGATCCCATTGTAGTCAATATGGCAAAACTGTCGTGGACTTAAATGCATTCAGGGACAGGTTGTAACCGAAGAACCCGTATGAGTCTCTTGGGTCCCTTCTAGACATTTGCAAGGTGGCATGGCAAACTCTGGACAGACAAGCAGACAGAAAGATTTTAATTCCTCCTTCGAAACAATGGAAAAAGCCAACATACATTTATTGATATTTAGTAATTTCTTATTAGATGTAGTTAGAAAAAAATTAGCTGAAATTAAATTTTAGTTATACAAAGAAAAAAAATGTTCAAAGCATTTTCCCCCTCCATTTTCTAACTCTCTCTATTTAGAATAAAATAGATAGAATAGGGAAAAGCAGAAAGAAATCACCATCATTTTGACCCTACAATGTTTTTTATGTACTCTTGAGTAAATATTAATTTATTTATTAAAACAGACTTCTAATAACATTTTTTTAAAATTTTTGACATTTGAGGTTAAGAAGGAGTTTTTCCTATTTGTTCACTGCCACAAACATGCTGTAGCTATCAAGAACGCAACTTTTTCACGTGATCTCTTTTTATGACTGATTTTTAATGCAGTTAATTCTTGCCTTTTCTGTTGCTTTTTTCACATTCTAGATTTTAATTAAATTTTTCTTAAGGTGTACACTGGCCTTTCAAATATGATCCAATTAAAAGGATAAATTTGTTTCTATTCATAAATATTCATTTCTCAGTTCTAACCTGACTTCATTATTTAAAAATACAACTTTCTAAAAAAAATCTGTGAACTTTCAGGGTAGAATTTTTAAAAGAGCTATGGTAAAACTCCCACCGACTTTTAGGAAGATGAAGAGTTAGGTCAATATTGAGTATTTTTGAACAACACATCCTAAAAAGTCAACAAATTGGTGATAAAGTTGTTTGGTTTTACATGTAAGCCTCAAGAAAAGCATATTAAACCACAATGCTGCAACACAAATATAACTCGGACAAAGCTATGAAACACTAGAGTTGAGAGTTAAAAATCTTGTTACCAAAATACAGAAGAGATGTAAGCAATTCTTCTTTTTAGGATCCAAAAATGCAGTGAGTCAATGACAAATAGCCGGGCTGAATGTAAGCTGTACTAAAGTAGTGCTGGGCACAGTGAAGGGTGGGGAGAAAAAGTAGCTTCATATCACCTTTCCACACCCCAATCTTGATGGGGCCAGTTCAGTACCTGGACCAACTACAGCAACCCTAAGGTTGCTCTAAACTGTCCCAGGTCACAATTCATTCCACAACCGTGGACAATACATATTGCATCAGGGTGGGAGTGCAGGATAAGAACATAAGAATGTCCATATTGGATGAGACCAAAGATCCATCCAGCCCAGTATCCCGTCTTTCGACAGTGACCAATACCAGATGCCCCAGAGGGAATGAACAGAACAGGTAATTATCAAGTGATCAATCCCCTGTCGCCCGTTCCCAGCTTCTGGCAAACAGGTTAGGGACACCATCTCTGCCCATCCTAGTTAATAGCCACTGATCGACCTATCTTCCATGAACTTATCTAGTTGTTTTTTGAATCCTGTTATAAGACAAGGGTTTTGATGGTTTAAATCAGTGGTTCCCAAAGTGGGCGATATTGCCCCCTGGTGGGCGCTGGAACGATTCAGGGGGGCGATAGTAGCCTCAGGTGCAATTGGGGGGCGTTGAATAAAAATAGGGGGCGGTGAAAGAATAAAGAAAGAGGAGAAGATAAGAAAATTTTGAAAAACCGTTCGTACATGTTTCATCTGTTGTGTAACATAGGAAGTCATAGTGATTAGGTACTTTATTTTCCAAATTGGGGGGAGTTGAATAAAATTATTAGCAAATTAATTAACTAAAAAAAGAAGACGGCTGCAAATAACTAATTGTGGTGATTTAAGAATGCTGTTGACAAAGATAGAGCCGAATATTAACAAATTGATAGCAGCGCACCAGGTTCATCCTTCTCATTAGAATTATTTTTAAAGTTATTTGTGACTTTTATTTAAATATTATCCTTCGTTATCGTAATTTTCTGTGTGTAATGCGAATGTTACTATGGTCGATTTCAATAAATAATTTTATAATTTTAAGCTTCAACATGTCTTATTTGCAACAACATCTTTTCTTACTATGTTGTAGGACGTAGGAGAAATATAGATACATAAAATAAAGCAAATTTGTCACTGCATCTTTCTGTTTGTTCAGTTAAAGAAGGTAGATTTTCAGGGGGGCGCTGAGTAATTTTTTATCTGAAAAAGGGGCGGTAGGCCAAATAAGTTTGGGAACCTCTGGTTTAAATTCAGTTTATGAACATCCTCACTCTAATTTTTAACATGGTCCTAGCTTCACCTTCCTCCTGAACCGGCACAACTGTCTCTCAAAGGCTCATTACAACCCTTCAATAAAATACCCTCCAGAGCCTAGTAGATTGGCAGCATCTCCACATGCTGAATTTGAATCTGATGCTCAAGTAATTTTAGGTACATGGAAAATGCTTGTTCATGTCAATTCCATGTTAGGTGGCTCCCAAGCGGTGCCTGAGGAGGTGGGATTGGAGTTCATGAACATGTGAATTGCAACACTGCTCTGCCAAACTTGGTTTTATGCTGGTCTGCTAGGTGATGGCATAGTGGGAGGAGACCTGGGCCAGAAACGCTATTGATGAAGCCTGAGCTCTTGTTGAATGTGCTGTCAAGATGGCCACCTACTTGCTTATACAGTAAAACCTCGATTTAACGGACCTCGATTTAACGGACTTCGGATGCAACGGACAAAATTTCTGAGCCATATCAGACCGCGACCCCTCCCTGGTGCGGCCCCGGTCCCCTTCGCTGGCGTCCGTCTGCTGGCTCCCGGCTGCTGCCCCGGTCCTGGCAGCAGGCGGGCTGGCTCCCGGCTGCTGCCCGGGTCCCAGCCACTGGTGGGCTGGCTGCCGGCTCCTGGCTGCCACCCGGGTCCCGGCAGCGGGCGGGCTGGCTGCCGGGTCCCGGCTGCCGCCAGGGTCCTGGCAGCAGGCGGGCTGCGGAGCTGCCGCCCCGACCCTGTGACGGGCGGGCTGCTGCTCCGACAGCTCGTTTTTTTATTATTAAATAATGGACTTTTTGATTTAACGGACACCCCCTCGCCCGAATTAGTCCATTAAATCGAGGTTTTACTGTAGCACATATGAATGCATCAAGTGATCCAGGATGAAATTCTCTATGCTGAAACCTTTCATCCTGTCTGCTACTGCCACATAGAGCTGCGTGGATTTAGGGAACGTTTTGGTTTCTCTCAATTTAGAAGATCAGGGCGCATCTAAAATCCAGCACATGAAGATGCCGCTCCTCCGTATTCTTGTGCACTTTGGGGAAGAAAACTGGCAGGAAAATAGCCTGATTACTATGAAACTATGAGACCAGCCTTGGGAGGAATGCTGCGTGGGGGCACATATGAACTTGTTCTTAAAAAGAACATTATATATCGCAGTTCTCATGTATGGGCCCTAATTTCTGAGACCTTTCTAGCTGAGGTAATCTCTACCAGAAAACGGACCTTTCAGGAGATACCACAGAGGGGGTGATGCCAACAGCTCAAAAGGAGGGCCCATGAGTCTCGACAGGACCATGGAGGGATAGGTTCACAAATTTGATGGTAAAACCTCTCTAGATCCTTGAGGAAATGAATAAACATTTCATGTGAGAAGACTGACCCACCAGAAGGCTAAATGCACTTGGATTTGATGAAATGGCTAGGGCCTGTGTTTCCATCACAGACTGGAAAGGTGACCAAGTTGCTGAGAGGCCTTGTTGAGAAGAACACACCGAGAAACGCTTCCATGTGGCTAGATAAGTCCTCCAGTAGATGGGTCTAAACAAGCCAGCTCCACCAGATTCAACCATGCAGCTTCCACAAGGTCAAGTGGAGGGCCTTGAGGTTCGGTGGAGCAAACGGCCATGATCTAGCCAGATCAGGTCTGGGAGAGGCGTTAGTGGCGGTGTGGGTGCTACTGATAGAACTAATAGTGTGCTGAATCGGTACTGGCCGGGCCATGCAGAGGCCATAAGAATAACCCGTTTGTCTCACTTGACTTTCAGAAGAATTTTGTGTACCAGAAGAACAGAGGAAAAGGTGTAGAATAGGAGCTTTGTCCATGAGAGAAGGCAGGCCTCTGAGAGGGAGTCCTGGCTATGACTGTGCAGTGAGCAAAACTGATGACATTTCCTGTTCTGCTTGCTTGTGAACGGGTCTACATGGGGAAACCCCCACCTCTGGAAGATGAATTTTGTTACTTGTGGTAAGAAGAGAAACAACTGCTGAGGGATCTGCCAGAGTGTTCCGGGCTCCCAGAAGGTGGGAAGCTTTGAGGTGGATGGAATGTTTCACGCAGAAAAGTCCCACAGGCAAATGGCCTCTTTATGCAGGGTAGACGAGCACATTCCTCCCTGTCTGTTGAAGGAAAACATGGCTGCCATGTTCTCCATGAGGTACTGGAGGTGAGCCCCCAAATCTAGATTGGACATGTCCAAAATTAGGGGTACTGATGGGGTTTTTTTGGGGGGGGGAGTGACAAAGGGAACACCTGCACCCACCGCTCAAGGCTCAAGGGACCATTAGTCCATTAGTCAATGAGGATCAAGGTGAGAACTGTAAGCACGGAGTCCAAGTGGTGATGGTTGAGTGTGTACACTGAGACCAGCCAAGCTTGTAGGGGTCTGAAGTGCAGTCATCTTTTAGGACTCTTGCATGCTGTACTACATAAGTGTATTCAGCCATGTGACCTAAAAGTTAGAGGCAGACTTGGGCTGTTGTGACTGGGAGGGCCTTGACCTTGGAAATCAGAGCCTTTGGGAGGAAGACTCTGGCGCAGGCGAAAATGAGGACCGAACGGATCAATTCTATCTGCTGGATGGGGATGAGAGATGATCTTTGCTTATTTATCAATAGGCCCAGGGCACAGAAGGTTGGACCAGACTGATGCTAGCTTTCACCTGGACCTTGGCCCCTGGTCAACTTGTCATTGAGCTACATGTCCAAGAATTTTACTTTCTTTTTTTTAAAAAAAAAAACCCAGCTAATAAATACTACGCTTGAATATTTGCAGTGTTATTCACATCCTTCTGTGTAGTGTTCTAAGTTGTATGACTATCTGGGATACTTAGCTTTTTTTTTCCCTGTTGCCTTGCTTCATTAATCTACACTAAAATTAACTACATACGCTTACTAATTTGCCAATGCTCCACCTCCTTGTCAAGTCATTCAGAGTTTTATCACCTGTCTTTTTTGTACTGACATTCTCTCAATTTTGTATTATCAGTAAATTTCATCACCTTACTACTTGTTCTTTCTTCCATGCTATCGATATGCAGCATAAATTCTACAAAATCAGCCCAAATAATGATCCTTAAGGCATTCCATTATTCACATTCCTCCAACCTAAACTGCTTTAATTCACAAGTCTCCCATGCTTTCTGTATCTAAGTTAGGTTTTTTAAAAATCAAATAAAGTAGCTCTCCCTATGCCATACTTACTCACTCCACAGATTAGTCTTTTATGCTGTGCGGTTTTAAAAGCTTTTCTAAAATCCAGGTAAATTATGTTCATGGCTTCTTCTCTCAGTGCTTGTGGTTACTTCATCAAAATAGTCCATCAAAATTTTTAGACATGATCCCTCTTTTGTGAATGTGTACCCACTAGCCTTCATTAAATCCAAAGTTTCTAGGTGTTCCTCTATTATATATTTGATTACGCTTTCTAGCATCTTCCCTCGCTGTTTAAATCAAGTTTACAAACCTGTAATTTCCTGCATAATCCTCACATCCCCTGTTAAATGTCTGTTAACAGTAGGCTTTCCCTAGTCCATTGATACCTTTTCTGTTTCGAAAAAGAGACTGCAAATATATCTGCTTAATACTTCCTTTTATCTTTGACCACTTCCATTTCACAGTTTCTTCTTTCTTTGTGGAAGGTGTGTCTATTTATAACATCTGTTCCATATCTTCACATTGGGAGCACTAATATTTGTTTCTTTGATCCTCCATACCAGTTTTAGCCCCACTAGTATCTCCTTCCTCTGAACCTTTGTCCCCAAGATACAGCATCCAAAAAGTACCTTAAAACTAAAAAAAGTGCTCCAATAACCACTATGGTGACGAGCCAAATGCATGATAAGACTTTAGTGAAGACTAAAAAGGCATTAAACTTATGGCTGGAAGACATGAACCGTTAACAAATGCCTATCAATGCCAACATGTTGCGAGAAAAGGCTCTTAGTGTTTATGTGCTGTTCAAACCTCCCGCAGAAGAGGGACAGCCTTCTGATAAGAAGGAATTCAAAGCCAGCCAAGGTAGACTTAACAGTTTTAGGAACCGCTTCAACCTCAAAAATGTGCAGACTACTGGTGAAGCTGCATCGGCGAAGGAAGAGGCAGCAAAAGCCTACCCCGAACAAATAAAGAAAATCATAGAAGAAATGGGCCATCTTCCAGAACAAGTTTTTAATGCTGACAAGACTGGCTCTTCTGGAAAAAAGAAAAAGCCCAACCACACTTATATTTTGAAATTAGAAAGACAAGCCCCTGGCTTCAAAACAGCTAAAGACCATGTGACTGTGTTGCTTTGTGGCAATGCGGCTGGGCATTTGATAAAGCTGGGGTTGCTCTACAGAGTGCAAATCCCCGTGCCCTAAAAGGCAAGAACAAAAATCTCCTGCCTGTGTTCTGGTAATCAAATAAAAAGGCTTGGGTGACGGCAGCATTATTTCTGAATTGGTTCCACAAGTGTTTCATTCTGGAGGTCAAGCGGTACCTTGACGAGAAGGGACTTGACTTTAAAGTGTTGCGGATGGTAGACAATGCTCCTGGCCACCCTGAGGCAGTCCGGTTTGCGCATAAGGACACTGAATTTGCCTTTCTCCTCCCAATACCATTTCCATCCTCCATCCTCTTGAACAAGGAGTCATTCGCTGTTTCAAGGCCACAAACAGGAGGCTTACATTTTCACAAATCCTTACCACTATGGATGCTGATCCCAAACTTAATGTGATGGAGTGTTGGAAGTCCTTCAACATTGCAGATTGCATCACTTATATTAAAGAGGCAATGGATGCAATCAAGCCTGAAACAGTCAATGAATGTTGGCGAAACCTATGGAAAGAATGTGTGAATGGTTTTAAGGGTTTCCACCACCATTGACAAAGAAATGAAATGCATTGTTCAGGTGGCTAGGCAAGTGGTGGTGATGGCTTTGTTGACATTCTTGAGGAAGAAATTGAGGAATTAATTGAGCGCCACAGAGAAACATTGACTAAGGAAGAGTTAGAGGAATTGATAAAATCATCTACAGAAGAGGAAGACAACAAAAAGGAAGAGCCAGCAAGTTGGAATTGTCATAAATTTGCTGAAGTGTTCCAAGCAGTGAAACACTTGAATGATCTAATTTCTGAATACAATCCCTCTATGGAACAAAGCCTCAAAATCACATGTAGCACTACGGATGATTTGAGACCGTACCAAGAAATGTTTGAGGAGCTCAAGAGACAACAGCGACAGTTGCCAATCACCATGTTTTTCAAGAAAAAACAACCAGCAGCAGATCAGCCTACACTATCAACTTCTGGAGCTGAGCCAGAGCCAACCACTTTGTCTACGACTCGCTCTCCGTCACCCAAGCCTGGCCCATCGTCTCCTGGATCGATATCAAGCCCTGACAACCCCCCAATAGTGTTGTCAGGGGAAGAGGAAGACTAATCATTGGAGTGTGTACAGTACACGACTAGCAAGAATATCCAGGATGAATGGTGACTGTTCCGGTTTACAGTACTGTACTGTTTTCATTTTTTATTCTTTCATTCTTCCATCTCTCTCCTTTTATGTTATTAAAAATACTGTAAAAATACATTTTGCATATGTACTCTTATATACTGTACATTACTGATTAATACATTGCAACAGGGTGCTGGCAAGGAGGTTCTGAGCCACCCCCTGTAAGCTCAGCCCTGAAAACTCAGCTCCCATTAAGGGGAATTAATTGGAGCTGGCGGGGTGTGGCTCATTGCAGGGCTAAAGAAAAATTCCTGTGGGCTTTAGGGGCCAGGAGGCTTTACAAAGCTAGCAGGGAGAAAGCTGGAGGGGAGGAACAGGAAAGGGAGGTGCCTGTGGCTGGAGTTCCCTGATAGTTGCAGAAGCCCAAGGGGCTACCTGGACTGAACTGAACTGTATATAAGCGGTGGTGGGAATGGAAACAAGGAAATAAAAGGGCACTGGTGTTTGCACAGAAGCGGTCTCTGGCTAATTTGTGAGCACTTCTCAGTTGAGGCATGAGCAGCGTGAGGGCTCTGTTACATACATACATAGTATCGTACAGGGTTGTATACACAAAACTGTACTTTATGGGTGATTTAAGGTATTTTCAAGGGTAATTTGACTATATGCAATTTTCGCCTTAGGTACTGACGTTAGAACCTAGCCCCAGCGTAAGATGAGACTCCATTGTACACTTTTTTAGTTCTCTCCGGCATGCAATATTCTTTACTTCATAAACCTGTATGCTTCCCTTTTACCTACAATGACTTTTTGCATGTACTTCTTCCAACACTAGCCTGCAGTCTTTGCTACTAAGTGACTAGCCCAACCTGCTGAGTCCTGTTCAATTAACTTTTTAGTCCTCTTCCTCCAACAAGGGGTGAGGCTCTCCCATTGCCGTAGGTAGCGTCTTCACTATGTGCTACAGAGGCGCCGCTGCAACGCTCTACGTGTAGACAAACATTCAGGCGCATGAGGTGGAGGCTGCAAGGCTATAAAACTGCAGTGCAGATGTTTGGGCTCGGGCTAGAGCCCAAGCTCTGTGACCCAAACATCTGGCTCAAGCCCAAAAGTCTACACTGACGTGTTGTAGCTGTGCAGCTCAAAAATGCAGTCCAAGTCAGCTGACAGGTCAGGTTTTACGGCTGTGCAGACGACAGACCCACAGATAACAAACCATGAGCTAAGTCTGCACACAACGTTATACCTATTTGCAAGTGCCAAATCCTGGAACGACATCATCTGACTTTTCATTGTTTTGTTTGTATTGTTACCAGTGTGCTCGGAGCTGCACAAGACACACAAAGAAACCCGGCCCCCGCTCTGAAAGAGCTTATTTATCCACTTACCTCATTCTTCATCACAGATCAGATTATTTTTGACAAGTACCATAACTGAGGATTTATTTTCTGTCTTCCTGAATGCTTAAGCTCTCAGAGAACTAAGCATATGTTAGACAGCTTCACTGAATAGTTAGCCATTTATCTTGCTCATAGGGGCACTGTCAACTTGTATTTTTTACACTGACTAATTTCTAAATATTCCAGTTGCTAATAAAGTACCCTTTAATTAGCATATTCTGATTGTTTTAAAAAACAGATTAATTATTTTATAAGAATTTTTTCAGTTTTCCTTTTGATGTTTATTAGGGTCTTAACTATACAGGGAAAAGAGTGAAAATGACTACAAATAAACAGCTGTCAAATCCACAAAGTAAACAAGCTGAAAAATAATATTTTCCTAACTTCTATCTTTATAGCCACTTGTAGCTATATAACATATTCATCATCATCATGTTCCTATTACGTCTCTGGCATTTAGGGCAGTGATAAAGCTCCTGTATGTTTCTGGCAAGTCTTTCAATGGTTCGTCAGCTGTGCCCCGGGTTTTTTTAGCTCGGCTTCCCTGGCTTGTCACCATGTTGTTTTCGGGAGGCCTCGTTTTCGCTTGCCTTCAAGTGTACATCTTATTGCTATTCTGGTGATGGAATCAGTTTCTATCAGGAGCACATGGCCAATCCATCTCCAACGCCTCCTGGCAATAACAGTGCTCAGATCCTCTTGGCTGCACTGTATCAATTGATCTTGGGTTAAGATTGTTCTGGGCCAAAAGATACAGAGGATTTTTCTGAGGCAGGTTGTATGGGATGAAGACAGTTTAGACATGGCATACTTTCTCATTCCCCAGCATTCTGCACTATAAAGTAGTGTTGAAAGTACACAGCTCTGATAAATCTTGAGTTTGGTTTTGGTGCTGTATTTTGATGACTTCCAGACTGTATTTGCTGGCTGAATGCATGGAGCTGAGTTGTTTTCTCTTGTATAGGGTGTGGGTATGTGATAGGAGAGCGACATCATCTGCAAAGTCCAGGTCTTCAAGGGATGAGAGACGTGTCCATTTAATGTCTTTTGGCATGTCTTCTGTTGTATGCCGCATTACCCACTCGATAACAATGTGGAAGAGGATTGCAGACAGGACACATCCCGATATACTCCTGTTTTAACTTCAAATCTGAGCTCACTGTGATCAACACTGCATGTAAAGTGGAAATAGTGATGACATTGATTATACGGAAAGGAATTCCATATGCCCAGAGAATGTGCCACAGGCTGGTCCTGTGAACGCTATCAAAAGCCTTCTCAAAGGCTATGAAATTTATGTGGAATTGCCGTTGCCATTCTAAGCACTGTTCTATTATGTTTTGTAGAGTGAAGATCTGGTCTGTTGAACCTCGCCCTTTCCGAAAACCAGCTTGCTCTTTTCTGAGAACGCTATCAACTGCCTCTTATCTATGCTGGAGTATGATCATACACAATACTTTGCTTGGCACAGATAAAAGTGCAAATGGCAGAGATAAGAACCAGATTGATCATATCATGATCAATGGCAAATGGTGACGTTCACTGAAGATGTGAAAGTGAGAAGGATGCAGATGTTGGCAGCGACCACCACCTTGTGACAGCCTCCAACAAGCTAAAACTGAGAAGTGTGGGTCCACCAAACAAGGGACATAGACGTTATGATATTGACAAGCTAAAGTCCCCTGAAATACAGAAAGCTTTTGTTCTGCGGCTAAAGAACAGGTTTCAAGCACTTGCAGACCTCGATGAAGAGGAAGGGAATAGAGATGAGGAGATCAACAAGAAGTGGGACAAAGTAACAGCAATTTCTAAACAGAGCAGTGAAGCCTGTCTAGCCTACAGGCAGAAGAGAAGGAAGGAGTAAATCACACCCCGCACATGGAACACCATAGAAGCTCTAAAGAAAAAAGTTTTGGACACAAAATCCCAGAAGCTAAAGGACAAATACCATGAGCAGTATAGCAAGGCACCCTGAGAGGTCAAAGGTTTTGCAAGACGATAAATGGCATTGTATTTATAATCTGGCAACACAGGCTCAGGATCCAGCTGCTTGTGGTGAACAAGGAACCGCCTACAAAATGATGCGGCTAAACAGCAGACATTAACACTCTTACCAGGAACAAACAAGGACACCTACTAACTACCGAAAAAGAACAAGAAATGCGCTGGACAGAGGATTTCAAGAAATTGCTGAACAGGGAGCCACCTAAAGAAGAAACAAACATCCAGGAGGCAAAAGATCTTGATATCAATAGAGACACCCCAACTAAGAAAGAGATCATTCAAGACATCAAATCCTTAAAAAATGGGAAAGCTCCTGGCAAGGATAAGTTTAATACAAAATTGTTCAAGGTAAATCCTAAATTAGCAGCATCTATCCTGGCCCCTCTATTTACATCAGTCTGGGAAAGGGAAAAAGTGCCAGATGAGTGGATCAATGGGATTATAAGTGAAGATACCAAAGATTGTAATAACTGGCGTGGTATCACACTTTGATATGTGCCAAGCAAAGTATGTATCATATTGCATATAACATTTTCACACAAGTGTAACGGTGCCCCTTGAGCAAGGCCTACCTTTGCTATTGTGCCTAAAGAATCTTTGCCATCATTTGCTATACTGTCTTTTGCCCTTTATATTCTAGATGAGGGATGGGCAAACTTTTTGGCCCGAGGGCCACATCGGGTTGCAAAAGTGTATGGAGGGCCGGGTAGGGAAGACTCTGTCTCCCCAAACAGTCTGGCCCCACACCCATCCAACCTCACCCACTTCTTGCTGCCTGACTGCCCCCCTCGGAACTCACAACCAATCCACACACCCCCCCGCTCCTTGTCCCCTGACCACCCCTTCCAGAGACCTCACCCCCCCCCCCCCCCCCGGACATCACCTCCCCCAGGATCCCCTGCTCCTTGTCCCCTGACTGCCCCCTCCCAAGATCCCCCATGTCTTAATTGTCCCCCCCAGAACCCCAAACAACTTCCACTGCTCTCTGTCCCCTGAATGCCCTGACCCCTATCCACATCCCCGCCCCCTGGCAACGCCCCCACCCCCCCGCCCCCCGGGACTCTCATACCTATCTAATCCCCATCCCAGAACTTCCACCCACCCCCAGAACCTCCGCTCTATCCAACCTCCCCTGATCCCTGTCTCCTGCTGACCGTCCCCTTGAATCTCCTACCCCTTATCCAACCCCCCACCCCCAGCTCCCTTACCCCATTCTGCTCAGAGCAGCGAGTCTGGCTCTGCACAGCCCCCCAGATCTAGACACACTGCCCCACAGGAGCATGCAGCGCCGCCAGAGTCAGCCACGCTGCTGCAGCCCTGCCTGGAAGGAGTTATGGGCCAAAGCGCTGCCAGTGCGGTGTGCTAAGGCTGTAGGGGAGAAGGGGATAGCGGGCAAGGGGCCGCGGGGAACCTCCCTGGCCGGGAGCTCAGGGTTGAGGCAGGATGGGCCTGCGGGCCAGATGTGGCCCACGGGCCATAGTTTGCCCACCCCTGTTCTAGATCCTTGAACTCTTTGCATAATCATCATCTCTCCTAATGTATCAACTGCAAACCTGTCATCCAGGGAAGCTAGATGGCTCGCAAGGTCATGTGACCTCACACAGAAAGTACCACATCTTGGAACATTTTAAAATCACAGCATCTTCCTTTCAAGGTCTCTAATCCTTCAGATCTCCAGACCTTAGAACACTCAATATTAAAGTGTAGCTCTTGTCAGACTAGTGACTCTAAAATGACATCATGGGGTTCTATATTTATTCTCTGTCAATTACTTCATTTCAGATTAGCATAGTTTACAAGTACAAATATGATTTCCCTAACTTTCAGCACTGCAAATTCAGTCTGAAAAACAAATATGCTCTGTTTGTCTCCCTACACCGGGGTGTGGGTGGTAAGCATCATATGGGACTCTGATTACTCAAATTAATAAATCCTGAGCACTGTTTAACAATCAGAAGTCCGTTATGCCTACTATTAACATCTTCTTCCAGATCCCTGCCTTTCTGCCTTCTTACACAGGTCCTGATCTTGAAAGGTGTTGCCACTCAGGGAGTTTCCTGAGTCAGTGGGAGTTGCTGACAGGTCAATGAGAGTTGTAATGATTAGAATCACTCAAGACTAGGCCAGCTGACATCTGTAATAAAGATGTTCCAATCAAAATTCAATTGATAATTTTGTTGATAATATATGCGGCAGCAAAGTATGCTCTATATGGTAGATCCGAGATCTGCAGGAAACCGATATATGGAGTAAAAAGGTTCCATTCTTTCAGTCACTTTTTTTGTTTTATTCGTTTCTTTTAAACTATGAGGTGCTATAAGGTGCCATTCAATAAAGCCACTGCTTTCTCCACCCACAATCAGCAAAAGCTGTAGCCCAACAGTTCATAAGTCTTCACAGGAGAATACTCTTTTGCCACTACTTTCTATCACAAATTTTATAACAGCCCTCAGGTCTTAGACCCAAAAGCAAAATATAGGGCTCTTTAAAATGTTATACACCAGTAATATCTTTATTTGTTTAGTTCAAAAACAGTTTCCTCTAACCCCATGCAAAGAGTTGCCTTTGAGAAAAAATTACACTGGCTTTCATTTATAACATTCTTCTGAATGTGGCCCTTTAACCTCTCCTGGCCTTACCCATACATTTTAATCTGGATTTTTATCGATTCCATCAGATTCTGAACATTATCCTACAAAGGTAACAAAGTCTTACTGAATAGAACTTACACTAAAAAAATGCAATACTAATATTAATGTACAAAAAAATCACATCACAAATTCATAGTATATAAGAATCTGAAACATCAATAGTAGGAATGCACCCCTCAGATCCCAAGCAAGCAATTAGAACTGCACTGGTGAAGGTCAGTGGGATTCCAGATGGATACAAAGACATGCTCATGTTGATCTGCTTGCAGAGTTCACATCTATGCTTAACTGACACAGCTATGCTGGCAAAATCCTTAATGTAGATGCAGTCATACCAGACAAAAAAAAATCCTGTTGCCAGGATAACTTATTTCAGAAGAATGTCCATCCAGGGAGTTAAACCGATAGGAGTATAATTATATTGGTATCGTTATGCCAGTAAATTTTCCCTGTAAACAAGTCCTTAGGCTTATTCTACCCTAGAAAATTGTTGCTGGTACAACTATACCTGTATAGCTGTATCGCCAAACCCTCTTAGTACAGACACAGTTTATACTGGCAAAAAATACCAGTAGAGCCTACAGCAGTTCCCAGGGCTGTCGCTGTGGGGTGGGCCGGAGGGCCGGACAAATAAGCTTCCCTGCTAGACTTCTCGCTAGTCCGCCCAGCATGTCCACCCACTACTCGCTTCCTCAGTCCTTAACCACTGCTCTCCTCTGTGCCGTCCACCTGCCTGCCACTTGCCTCCTCAACTGCCTGCCTGCTAGCCTCCTCGCTGTCTGTCCAGCGCATCCCCCATCCCACTTTCCTCCTCTCCATTCGCCCGCCTGGCTCCTCACCCCCCCTCCTGCCTGTCACCCACCTTCCCATTCACCTCTTCACCCCGCTTGCCCACATACCTCACCTGAATATCGGGACAAATGGTGTCTCGATCATACATCGATCAGGACACAGGACAAAGGGCTAAATATTGGGACAGCCCAGATTTTATTGGAGCGTGGGGCCCCCAAAGTGCAGGGCCCAGAGTGGTTGCCCTGATTCACCCTACCCAAGAGATAGCGCTAGCAGTTCCCTCAATTAACTATGCTCTAACAGCAAAAGGACACTTTCTGCCAGTCTACCTGTACCTATTCTCCAGCTTTAGCAAGTTGAGAAATACAAAAAAAAATCACTTCCCTTACCCAACATTGTTATATCAACAAGTTTCCAGTGTAGATCTGATCTGGTGTATTGTAACATAAGCACTCCTGGTGCGAATGCGCAGCTCCAGTGCAGGCAGCCAAGTATGCACATACCCTAGCAATATACAAGCTTCAGGAGCTGTACGCCAACATAACTTGCATTGACCAAAGTCTGTTGTGCAGCCATGGCTTAAGCCTCAAAAGCTAAAGGCAATGTTACAAAGCTTTCTGCTGAATCAGGAGTTCTCCCATTAATATAAGTATGACAACACTTTAAGGTGGGTCAAGAGAAGTAACAATACCTAGCACTTTTACATGCTTTTAATCTTCCACGTACTTACAAACATTTATTACTAATTAAGCTTCCCAACACCCTTTTGAGATAAATATGTTTTAGCCCTGTTTTGCTGCTGAGGAAATTGATACAGAGAGGCTGAAGTGATTTGCCCAAGCCAACAAAGGAATCAATGTCAGAAACAGGACTAAATTCTGTTCCCAGTCCACTGCTTAGAGCAGACCACACCTCTTCCTCAACTTCTAAACATTAATTACCACCCAGATTATGTTTTCTATCTATACATTTAATGAGGAAATGCACTATGCATTAGCAGTAATTCAGGAATTTCTGAAACCCCTATAGCTCATTAAGTACAGAAACAATACTAGGGCCTCACCACTTTTAGACATTTATCAATAGTTATAGGAACTTTTAGTAACTAAGAAATCTGAAGTTATATGGACATAATGAAAGGGTATTAGTGAACTATCTATTTATGTTTGTTTTCTATACAGGATGAACAAAGAAGAAAGAGAATCTGAACAGTGCATCTTTTTAGTTCAAATGTAGAAACAATCATCTAAGAAACCAGGAGATGTAAGTTTTAGTCTCACCTTCCACTTCTTTATTGAAAAACGTTGTTTTAGTTTCCCTAGCATATATATCCATTACTTTAACAACGAAGGGTTTGCAGAACTATCCAGGGGACCAGAACTCTTTATATTTCTCTTGCTTCAATAGTTAGAAAGCAACCAACGTTCACGTAACACCCAACAAAGCAAACAGAATCTCTGCTCTATTTATTACAATTAGAATTTTTTGTCACAAATTTTTCAAAAATTAGCTAGTGGCATATTAAGTAGATACATTTCCATGGGATGCTGTCATCTTACAAATCATATTCAAAACAACAAATCTCCTTTTCTATTATAACACCACCACTTTCAATTATTAACAGTTTTAGAAATTGAATTTATACAAAAATCTATGAAGTGAGTTTTGCTTTTGTTTATGATCACTTTCACTGCTACAGAATCTGGGTCTCTGCAGTTTGACATGAGTTTAAATCTGAAAATCTTAAGAAACAAGACATTCTTTTTATCAGCCTTTGGCTTTGTGAGGCTTGTGGATGATCTTTAAAGGTACTGACACTCTATAAGGTACTTAATAACCCTCTCAAGGGTATCGTGTCTGCCATGAGCAAAGAATTTGAGGGCCCAAAGTTCACTTACTTAGAGTCTAAAACTGCAATAATTGAAAACGTAGTTTACAAATATTGGATGGAGAGCTGATTGGCAATTTTAGGGCATATGAATGATGAATGGGAGAGCTGGAAAATGACAAAGATCTGTTATTTAAGAATTATTAGTCTGAAAAAAACATTTCATACAAAAAAAAATCCAGAGGAAGTAAATCTACTGAGGGTGGAAATTCTTTGAAGCTATGTGAATTTTTGACTTCCCCAAACTATTAAAGTGATTGACTTTATCAATGGAAAGCAGAGCGGCCAATCAGGTTACTGAAACACTGATTATGACATCCTCCAAGCTTATGAAGCGCAATAAAATGTAGATGTAGAACCAATTTGTTAAAAAGTATAATAGCTTTTGAGGGTGCCAAGGAAATGGCCAACCAAGTGGGAATATGTCTTAATGTACATGGTTTGGAGTGTGCTTGGGGAAACCAGGATAGGTTTTCAATGTGTCTGAGGAGCTAGGGACCTTGGTAAGCCTCAGTAAATTGCAAGTAAGATTGGAGAAGAGTTAAATGAAACAAAGACGATTTTTCAAAGAAATAAGGCAAGTCAGTAGGGCAACATACTATGGTATGTTGACTATCATTCCTAATCAACATACCATAGTATCATCTGCCTACTCTTACCAAAACCTTGTACTGCAGCCAGTGGAAGATTTTTTTTTTCTTTTGAATTTCTCTGTAAACAGCCATATTATTCAATGTTCCCATCATGTGCTAGTCTAAGGTATTTGTTTTATCCTAGCAGATGGCATCACAAATATGGTGTGGTGGGAGAACAATCACTTGGGCCCATTGTCCCAAACCATGCTACATCAGTGTGTACCCCATAGCAAAGCTTAGCAAGACTTTGGGTACAAGCTACTTTTGGGGGAGGGGAGCTGGAGGAGAGAGAGAGAGAGAGACACTCTGTGTGTGTGTCTCTCTCTCTCTGTATGTGAATTGTTCTATTAGGTTTCCTAAGTTGTTGAGAGTCCTGTATGCAAGAACTCATCCCCAAAATGCTAATTAGCACATTTTATTCATTGATCATATTAAGGCAAACAGGACTCTCCCCTGACCTCCCACATGGATCAGTTGTGACATTTCCCTCTACCCTTAATACCATTCCCACATTATCTTTTATGCTAGCAGCTAATGTAAACTGGTGAAAGCAGATGAAATCTTTCAAGAATTTGGGACTACCATTTACATGTAATTTTACTTTTTAAGTTGTTCTGCATAGATGAAGTTTAAATCCTCACGTACTTGGTGCATTGGTGATATTGTGCTACCTAAAATATTGTTAATGAAAATAAAATTATAAGTGTAAAAATGGAATTGCCACAGAAGCCCGTTTCACTATTTACTCTTTAAGTAATAAATTGCTGAGTTTCATTTTAATCAAAATACGGTAAAGAAAGGGGAAATTAATGTCTGAAACATAATTTACAAAAATAACCCCTAATTTGTTGTTCACAAATATTTTTTGAACATTCATCCTTCTTGCCAGCATATTGGCTCTATGTATTTTACTTCTGTGTCATTAATACTCTCTGCCATAAGCGCAAGCCATAGCAAGGGATTCCGACTCGCAACAAAACTAAGTTAAGATTCCAGATCTCAGTTGTGCTGGCATGAAGACTGGTCTCTCAGTAATACAGAAGACAATATCCTAGGGAGACTGGAATTAGTCCTATTCTGAACCAATCAAGCCAAAACACAAGGCATATCAAAAAGCAAGTAATTGCTAGCTGACGGCTATGGGAGGAACTATACTATGGTTCAATCTAAACAGTTCCTGGCAAGTAACAATAAGGCCTGCGAAAACAGCATGTAAAATGGGGGGAGTTTTGTCAAAAAGGTGAAAAGCACCAACAGCAAAAGAAAAAGGTTTACCTCATCAGATTGAGAAGGGCTGATTCTGGGCATTGGAGATACTTGTGGTGTTTTCAGCTGTGTACTGTTGCTGTCTGGAACAAGCTCTCTGTGGATTGACTGGATATGATTCTGGAGTTCATTTTCTGATTCAAACTTAACATTGCAACTAGAACAGCGAGTCTTCAGTCCCCCTGCCTTGCTTTTGTTCTCAATGGAACTCAAGTTCTCATTCGGACCCAAGCCTTGTCTGTTACTGCTTGAAGGGATGTTGACACTTGGACTACCACTTTTACTGAGATTAACACAGACAGCGCACAGACCATATGGCAGACCATTGATGTCAAGTTTCACTAAATCCTGTTTTGAGCGGAATTCCTTCAGGCAAGAAGCACATTTGTACAGTTTCTGAAGATGCTGTGCACGCCCTGTGGACTGCACTGCAGAGCCATTTCCTGTTTTTTGCATGTGGAAAGTCCCATGGATTTTCAGTTCCAAGGTAGAGGTCACTGTTTGCATGCATACCACACAGCGGAATCCTGTTAAGGAATTTCTCAAATCAGGGTGCATTTGGCAATGCTCCAAAAAATCCTCCTCGCTCTGTAGAGGCATTTTGCAAATTCTGCAGTTTCCAGTGTCCAGGCTCTTACTATGTGTGACTTTATGTTCAGTAAGAGTCAGAAGAGATGGAAACCGCTCACCACATATTGGGCACATATAATGTTTCACTGGTCCCAAGTGTGTCTGCATATGTTCACGGAGCCCATTTTCAGAGAAAAATGTTCGAGAACACACATTACACTTGTAATTCCCTTTAATCAGCTCTGCCTTCTTCTTAACTATAGCACTTTCTCCAGGTCGGATGTTGTGGTCTCGAAGCTGATGATTCTGCAGGAGAGTTTCCATTGTATATGCTGCTCCACAAATGTCACAACCGTACATGGGCTCAGACGTATCAACATCTTCTTCACTGCCATCATGGCTATTATGTGACTCCTGGCTATTTGTCAACAAGGTCTGGAGCTCCACTTCTTCTTTCTGAACTTGCTCCGATGCTCCATTTGTTCCACAGTTTGGAGTTTTAGTTTCAAAAACACAGTGTTTTTCCCTCAAGTGTTTCTCTAGCAATATAATAGCATGAAAAGCTTTGCTGCAGAATTTGCAGTTGTATTTTTTGCTATGTGTAGTAATGTGGCACTGAAGCTCCACCTCTGTACCAAACGACTCTCCACAGAAAATGCACTTGTGCACTTTCCCTTGGTTCTCCAGGTGATTGTGTTTAACATGGAGCTGTAGGTCAGTTTCATTACGGAAGTCCCAGTTACAAGACGTGCACCTGTATACCTTCTTTTCATTGCTGTGCTTCACAGCCAGGTGTAGTTGAATGGAGACTTTGGAGTCAAAAACCTCTTGACACAAGGTGCAGCGGAAGAATACAAACGTATGCATGTCGAGCAGGTGTTTTTGCAAGTCATCCACTGAAGTGAACTGCTTGTCACAGCTTTCACAGATATAGTATGTAGAAGTTATCATGAAATGAATTGTAACATGCTTCAGCAGTGACTCTTGGTTTGGAAACTCCTTGTTGCACTGAGGGCAGGTCAGTTTTGGCAGGACGGTGTCAAGGTGGGTTTTTAAATGAGTCTGAAAACCATCCAGAGACGTATACTTAGCACCACATTGATTACAGACGTATTCACCTGCAGGACGCGGAGGAGCACCACCTGCAGCTTGCATCATCTTTAAAGAAGTTTGCTCTATAGTTACAGGAGATAAGGGGCTCAAGGCTCTAGATTTCTTTCCATTGTGGATGTAATTCAATGCCAAAGGAATGTTCTTATGGTTCTCCTTGATATGCTTGTTCAATTTAAGGACACTGTTAAATATTGGAGAATTAGTACAGTAGGAACAGGAATATACTTCTACTACTGGATCTTTTGGGGTTCCAAGTACAGGGGAACCAAAACGAGAACTGCTAAGATCACAATGGACTTGTCTAATATGCTCTTCCAAAGAAGAATCAGTAAGAAATCCCATGTAGCAATGGGGACAAAAGAATGCATTACTGTCTTTAGCAGCAGGGTTTGCAAACCCATGAGAACATCGGATATGTTCCTGAAGAGTGTTGAGGTCATTAAATACTTCAGAGCAGAAGTTGCACTGGTAGACCATGGCAGGCATGGTAGAAACAATCAGTGCTGGGTCTGGAGCTTCATGGATTTGCTTAAGATGTTCATTCAGATTATAAAGTGAAGGTAACACCTCCAAACAATACTGACAGATATGCGCTTGTTCAGGTTTATCTAAATGCATAGTTTTCAGGTGTATCTGCAGAACTGCAAGGCTTGAAAATAACTGTTTGTTGCAATAAATGCAGCTATAGGTAACTTTTGCTTGCTTATTCGAAGGACCAGTGATATCTGGTACTTGTTGGGCTGCCCGCTTTCTTCCACGACCCTTTGTTATTGGGGGAGCCGTTTCTACCATTGTTGAACTGTCCACCGAGAGGTTTGAATCTGGGGTGGTGCTAGATACTGAGGTGTAGCCAACAGTTACCAAAGAAGGGCTGTTGCTATGATTGCATGATTCAGGTTGCTGGTGACTATCCATGTGGCTGTACAGTTCTTCCACGGTATGAAAGTTCTCTGAGCAAATGCTGCATGAATTCTTCTTTTCACCATTATGAGCCTGCTCCATGTGATTTACAAGAGAACTTTCCTCTACAAAGAGTTCATGGCAATAAACACATTGAAGAGCAGCCCTGTCTTCATTAGGGGAACACTCGGGGTGGCATTCTGCTATGTGTTTCTGAAGATCTTCAGGGAAATCAAAGCCTTCTTCACACTGACTGCATTTCTGAGTGTCTTTCATTTTCCACTCCTCCATCCTGGAGGAAGACTGAGAGCCATCCTTATTTCTCTCATGAACCTGCATGTGACCGTGCAGTGAACTAGACGAAAGGAATCCACGTCTACAAATGGCACATTTATATGGCTTGTTGGATGTATGAGTCTTTAAGTGAATTTTAAGGTGATCACTCCTTGAAAATGCCGCATCACATTCACTGCAGTGATACTTCTTGTCTCCCGTGTGAAGTTTTATATGGCGATCTCTGCTCCGTTTGTGTTTAAAAAGGCGACTGCAATATGTGCATTTGAAAGGGAGCTTGTCACTGTGACTTTGCTCGTGATGCTTTAAGTAGCTAAGCCGACTGAACGACTTGTCACAGAACTGGCATGGATAAGGCAATCCTGGGCCACCCTCTTCCTCACCAAAATCACAACCTTCTCCATGGCTTGGTGAAGTCTGGTCTTTGCTGGAAGGTGATGAAGCTGGCCATGAACACGTGGGGTCATCCTCAATATCCACTCCATCTGGAATGAGAAAAAAAAAAGGGCACATATGCTTATTCCTCTAGAGTTCAAAGGATACACTAAATGTGTATATATATATGCAACTAGCTGAAACAAATATGCAATGTACTAAATTTGGAATGGATACTTTTCAGCTCCAACTACTTTTGTCCCACATTTATTTTTATCAAACTGTAAAATATGAAAAGTTATTAAATAGTTCTGTGCCTATATTATCCTTTTATTGCTTTTTTATCATCCTCTCTTAGTTTCAGGATATATATTATACATTGACAACTTTATTAAAATGCAGATTTTAATATACTTAATATTTCTTTTGTATCCATTGTAAAATGATTTGCATATTATGTGAGCATCTGAAGAGTAGAAGGAAAGAAGGAAATATTACAGAAATGATTTACAATTAATGCAGTCAGCCCCCATGCATAGTATTTAATTAAAATTCCCTGTGCTTTTCCTCTATTTTTTCCCCTTAAAGTTGGTTCTGAAAACAGAAATCTTTTAGGGGTTATTATTGATATAGACTTTGGTGCCCTCAACAAAATAATATTAAAAAATTACAAGTAAGGAAATGGACAAAAACCATAATAAAAATGATGTCTTCTCTAAAAAAATGCAGCCGAGATCTCTTCAATAACTACCACTTGGTAACCTCAAGCCAGCAAATGGATTATTAAATGTTCAAAACAAACTAACAAATATTATTATACTAAGTCAGTTGGGATCAAGGAAAATGAGAAAGTTTCACAAGAGCCAGTTCCCAACAGTGTATTTTGTTTCTAAAGTTCAAGAGGTTGCCCACCATTTCTTCCTTTTTGCAGGAGTCTGAGCCAGCTGAACTTCCTTAGCTAAATAGAACCTGTACTTTTAGGTGATCATAGACAAAGCAACTTGTGAAAAACTGGAAACAGGAAAAAATGATACATGATTATGGTACAAACTGAAAGATTTATGAATAACAAAGAAACGACAAACAAACCACAAGCCAGCTATTCAATTAAACTAGTTATCCATGATATTACTTCACTTCTGGACCAGGTGAGTTTTAACTAGGTGCTTAACAGGTGCCATCTGGGATTTTTGCAGCCTTCCTTTTAAACAAACAAATGCGGTGGTTTAATGACCGCATTTCTCTTAGTATAAAAACTTCTTAAAAAAAACCCCAACAGCCCCATCTAAACCAAACCATTCCTCATTCCCTTGCAGGGGCAACATCGTTGTCTTATTTCCTTTTAAAAACAAAGTTGATCAAGATAATACTATAGAGAATGACTGAACAAACCCGTGGGGAAGGTATTTATCTTAAGATATTTTTCAACAAATGCTAAGTTTTTTAATATCTACAGCCCTCTAACAAAGAAACTTATCATATTAACATGAAAGTTAGAGTTGGCTTATATCATGTAAACAAATTCCAAGCCTGCTTTCTTTAAGGTAACAAGATTTTACTAGATTATCAGCCTCCTGCTTATCCTCAGGAAACAGATGAGGATTCATTCCTTTCCTGCCTCTAGAAACTGATGACAACGCCATCTCACTATCAATGCCAGATGGCAACCATCTAACTCTGAGAAAACAACCAAACACCAAGCCTGGAACCCTGCCCATTGCAACAATGCTTTTCAATATATGTTGAAAACTGCATTTTGTATCCTCCTGTTTATTACTTTGAAAGAAAGATTCTTACAAATTACCTACACACTGCATATACACACACACACACTTGCATGCACACAGACATGCACACAATATCCAATTGGCCTACGGAAAAGACATTTAAACAAATAAGTAAGGCTGCTGATTAATCACAATTGACTCACACAATTAACTCAAAAAAGTAATCATGATTAAAAAACTGATCATGATTAATCGCAGTTTTAAACACATTATTAAATAATAGAATACCAATTGAAATGTATTAAAAATGAATTTTTTGATGTTTTTCTACATTTTAAAACATATCGATTTCAATTACAATACAGAATATGAAGTGTACAGTGCTCTTTATATAATTATTTTTATTACAAATATTTGAACTGTAAAAATGATAAAAGAAATAGTATTTTGCAATTCACCTAGACAAGTACTGTAGTGCAATATATACTGTGAAAGTGTAACTTAAAAATATAGATTTTAGTGCTTACATAACTGCACCCAAAAACAAAACAATGTAAAACTTTAGGGCCTACAAGTCCACTCAGTCTTACTTCTTGTTCAGCCAATCGCTCAGACAAACAAGTGTGTCTACATTTGCAGGAGATAATGCTGCCCACTTCTTATTTACAATGTCACCTGAAAGTAAGAATAGGCATTCATGTAGCATTGTTATAGCCGGCATCGTGAGATATTTACATTTAGGGTTGCCAACTCTGATTGAAACTATTCTGGGAGATTTTTTTTCCATCACAACAATGTAATTTTCTTAAAATCTCCTATTAAAATCTCCTGGATTGCTTTTAATAGTCACCACGAGTTCAGATCGTGTGCTGAGTCATCATATGAAACTACTATAACATGAAATATATGGCAGAATGCAAGTAAAACAGAGCAGTAGATATATAATTCCATCCCAACAAGCTTAGTCACAAATCTAATTAACACATTTTTTTAAATGAGTGTCATCAGCATGGAAGCACGTCCTCTGGACTGGTGGCCGAAGCATGAAGCGGTATATGAATGTTTAGCATATCTAGCGTGTCAATACCTTGCAATGCCAGCTACAAAAGTGCCATGCAAATGCCAATTCTCAGTTTCAGGTAACATTTTAAACAAGAAGCGGGCAGCATTATCTCCTGCAAATGTAAACTAATTTGTTTATCTGACTGATTGGCTGAACAAGAAGAAAGACTGACTGGACTTGCAGGCTCTAAATTTTTATGTTGTTTTATTTTTGAATGCAGTTATTTGTTCTACATAATTCTACATTTGTAAGTTCAATGTTCATGACAAAGAGATTGCAGTATAGTATTTGGGTTAGGTGAATTGGAAAATTCTATTTCTTGTGTTTTTTTACACTGCAAATATTGGTAATAAAAATAAATATAAAGTGAGTACTGTACAATTTGTGTTCTGTGTTGAAACTGAAATATATTTGAAAACGTAGAAAACATCCAAAAATATTTAAATTAATTGTACCCCCTTAACATGAGTAATCATGACGGCCC
The DNA here is from genome assembly GCA_032164245.1 of Sternotherus odoratus. Taxonomy (NCBI): domain Eukaryota; kingdom Metazoa; phylum Chordata; order Testudines; family Kinosternidae; genus Sternotherus; species Sternotherus odoratus. The sequence continues at coordinate 67,552,541 of JAVMKO010000002.1, read as the reverse complement.
TACAAACAAACACACCTACCATCTTTTTGAACTGGTGACAAAGGTGTTTATCTTTTTTCAAAATATCACTCCTTCCAGGTACTAACAACCTATCATCTACTAAAACATTTAACAAAGTTTTTCATTGTTCAGGATACTAAATAATTACTAGACAGTTGGATTTTTTAAATTGTCACATTAACGGTTGCTTCATTCACACAAGGCTTTTGGTGAAAATCTACATTCTTCACTTTTGCATTGCTTGTTTTGACCTGAAAACTAGAGCAGGTAGAAAAACAGGACAAAAATTCAATTTTTAATCTCCCCCCGACCACCCTTACACATTTTTGTCACAATTTAATTTTGAGTGAAAATTTCCAGCAAGCTTTATTAAAACAAATAAACACACACACACAAACCCTTTGTCCTTTAAAAATCAAATACATTTCTGAGATAAACCACTACACTGCTGGCAGATAAACGGGAATTTATGTCATGCAACTGAGCAAAGAAAAATAGACCGCAACTGCCTAGGCTACATATTTTGTAACCAAATTTAGTATTAAATTGTATATCCTATCCAGGCATGATATATTATTGTATAAATGTTTGGAGAAATATACAATAAGTGTTATAAATAGTGCACTATCACTGGCACTATACTAAATCACATTCTTTTTGTGGCCACCGTCTGCTTGTTTTACCAGTTACATAACCATTCTCTTTAGCTTGTAAATCTCAAATGGATATCAAGCAAGCTGCAGGGCCAGGTTCAGGTTCCGAGTGTGACCAAGATATAAGCCAGGGGTCAGCAACCTTTCCAAATTGGTGTGACGAGTTTTCGGTTATTCACTCGAATTTAAGGTTTCACAGCCAGTAATACATTTTCACGTTTTTAGAAGGTCTCTTTCTATACATCTTTAATACATAACTCAACTATTGTTGTGTGTAAAGTAAATAAGGTTTTTAAAATGGTTAAGAAGCTTCATTTAAAATTACATTAAAATGCAGAGCCCCCTGGACCAGTGGCCAGGACCTGTGCAGTGTGAGTGTCACTGAAAATCAGCTCACGTGCTGCCTTTGGCACCCGTGCCATAGATTGCCTAGCCCTGATATAAGCAAATGGTGGCCCCTTCCTTCTTCCCCATCCAAGTCCCTTTGTTTGGAGAATGCTCCTTTAGTTTTTATACAAGGTAAAAAAAAAAAAAAGTGGAAGGGGAATGGGGTTAATAGAGTACAAAAGCCTTTCATTTGCAGTGTTTTTATGAATCAAGTTCAAAATGATTCAGTGCAACAACCCTCAGCATAAAAAAAGAAATCTCATTTAAAAAAAAATTAAGACTTGCGAAGACTAACTTCTGTAATTATATTTTAAAATTGGAAAGCTACTTCTTCAGTGTGATAAAAGGAGCTATTGGCCTACCAACACATGGGGAATCCCCCCACATAACATCAGTGTAAGGCAATAGCAGACTCCTGATTTAAAATTCTGCATACACTCCTCTCTACACCACTTAAATGCTACAGTGTGGCTGCATGAAAAGGGCCACAAGGAGACCAATCACGAAGGGCTGTGAGGCATAGGCTTCTGCACATGCTTCCGCCATGAGGGGAGACTGTGCCAGCCTTTAACAGGCCAGTACATGTCTACACTGTACATGTTCTTTGATGGCGCGGAGTGTACACGCATGCATAGCCCCCCAACACAGGCATAAATAGCAGGGTAGCCAGTGACGCACATTCAAGCAAGTGAAGATATGCCTGAAGGATGTAGGTATGTATGTGAATACATATACTACACTGCTCTCTGCTCTGCTCGCCCAAGCTGGGCTGCCACGTCAACACTGCCAGAAAGACACTATGAAGGGGAGATGCTGAAGCCTTTTCCTGCGACATCCCTGCTGCCGAACATGTCGCTCCACAGCTCAGCATGGACACAGCCTGCTTTTACTGAAGCGAGTGGCTCTATGTATGCTACACACCACCATCAGCGGTGTGTAGTGTAGATGTAACCTTAGTGAGGTTTGGGGTCAATTAAGAAAGAGTCATAGGATTCATAAAACCATGGCCATAACATACATAGGAAAGGAGGAAGAGCAGCAGCTCAGTGGCAAAAAAAAGAGGTGGATAAACTTAAAGTAAAGCTCATTACTTCCCAAATGGGAAGTGGGTGAACTTCGTTTATCCCAGCTTACCTTCAACTATGCCACTGTTATTCTAATCAATGGGCTGCTACAGCAGTCTGAGAAGAGCTACTCTGAACAGACCTGCAGCCAGGGTAGTGAATTTTACCCTCTCCGATCCCCACAGAATTCCCTACTCAAATCTGGTTGTGTGAGGAGAGGGTAAATTTCACCTACTGATAGGAGAATAGACCCCAAATCCCTTTTCGACAACCACTCTAATAGAAAATATAAGTAGTTTGATGCTACTCTGCATATAACCATGTGCATAAATTTAGAGACCTCTACACATTCAACTACATCAACATTATTACATTAATTTTAAATGTTTAACAAGCTTTTTATAAAATACTTTGGACAAAACTGTACCTTCAGATGCACATGTACAACTGCCACTGAAATCCATGGGAGATGTGCAAATCTAGGAGGGCGGAATATGACCCTAAGTATTCTATAGAGTTTTTCTTGGGGTTTTAAACTATAATTTTCTGTATTGACTTGTATTTTTTTTTCCTTTGGTGCTCACTAAGTGCTACTTCCTGTAAATGCCTTTTTTGTGTTATGGCAAGTATTCTGCGTTTCAATGTGATGCACTTAACATGTCCATGTAAATTTTTAATTTTTGGAACCAGTCACTTCACACTAGCTGACTCTAAGCGAGCTCTAGCTCTCACAACTGAAAAACTTTGCTGGAAATCAGCTCCAAGGCCTAAAAGTCTATTTAAAGATGCAAGTGTGTGCGAATAGTTAGTGCAGATGTTTTTCTACAGCAACTGTACTCGCTGAGTTTCACCATTTCCATAAAGCACATTAAAACAAGTGTGTGAACACTCCGAGATGAAAGTACCAAACACTCCTGAGACTTCCAGTGGAAAGTAGAGCTGCCTGACTTTTCTCCAAGCAGACAGAAATGCCCATGATTCAGCAGCCTGAGTAAATAAAAGAGGTCCTTATTTCCTAGTTTTGCTGGCTGGCCGCACTGCAGCAGTCTCTGTGCTGCTGCCAAAGGGGATACAAAAACTGGAACTACACCCAGCAGCTGAAGGACTGTCTTTGTTAGGCAGCCAGGCCTTCCTGACCATCTTCTGGCAACAAATCTGCCATATCCTGCAAGGAAGACCTCCATCTCAGGCTTGATAGTTCTCTAGTCTGTCTAATAGCACTAAACAACAGATTTTGCCTGGTCTGTGTTGGAGGAGGACAGCTGGAAACTCAGTTAGTAGCAGAGTAACACCTGTTCAGTCATATTTCTGGGGGAAAGTGCTCACTAACAGAAAAGTGAAGTAATACCAGAAGGAGTTATTCCATGGGGACAGGGGGTAGGGAAGCATCAGAGTACAAAGCCCGTCTGTGGTGCGCGCAGCCAGCCACTCATGTGCCAGCCTCAGTAGTTGTGAAGTCTTGAAAGTGATCTTATCCCTGGTGCTGCTGACTGAACCGTGCTGCTTCAGAAAAGAGCAGTCTCCAGGAAAGTGCATGACATATGCACATTTTCACTGGAATAATCTGCAGCGCAGAAGGAGTTGCTCTGTCGTGCCTTATTTTTCTATATGATTTAAACAACCCAAGCTTTGCTACTGATGTTTCTAGAAAAAATTGCAGCGAACCTTTTAATAGTGTAAAATAAGAAAATGTCCATTTTACCTCTGATCCACAACTGTCATGGGTTTACAAAGATTAATAAATTAAGTTTCACAATACCCATATAAAGCATTATTGGATTCTCCCCATTTTTGCAGATTATGGAAGAACAGAGAAGCTACGTGATTGTCCGTGGGTGACAAATGGAATTTGTGATCGAGGTAAAATAGAACCCAGATCTTCTTACTCCCAAATCTAGGCCATAACTGTGGGAAAAATCCTTTCCTTCACCTGCAGCGAGTAGTTACCAAAAAGAACTAATACAGCAGGATTACCTCATAACCAACAGGAAAGATACAATACTTCAGATGCCCAGACACATTCCAAGGACTGGTCTTGCGGATATATTTTTGCTACCTGGGCTAGTTAACTGTAACGGCAGACTGGTCAAATAACTGTCCTTACGGGACTCGGCATGATGTATGTGCAAGCACTACATAGCAAGGTTTCCTTAACAGGGCCAAGATTTACAACAATGGTTATTTTTGAAGGGAATATTAAAAAATAATAACAATCAAACATACCTAGCACAGTACTTATATGCACACTACTCTCTCTCTCTCTCTCTCTCTCTCTCTCTCTCTCTCTCTATATATATATATAGACATACACACACATATATATGTTATGTAATTATATATAGGCATGTGTATGTGTGTTATTACTTACATGTATTAGCCCAGCCACACACCAAGATCCCATTGTGTTAGGTGCTGTGTGTGTATATGCACATGCGCACAAATACACACCCTTCCTAATTTTCAATTTGACCCCTACAATACAAAATTCAAGTTAAAAATGAAAAGAATAAGTGTCAGCCAGGTAGGTCAGTTAACTGGGAAGATCACAGACTTCTGACATTTTAAATCTTTGCATTTTCTTGTGGTTACGTGAGTAGAGTGGGTATTAAATATTGTGTAGTTTACTTAGAATGGCCATTTCATGTTTCAGTGCTGGACAGATTTTATATTATTACTGCTGCTAATTGTCTAGAGGGCTACCTTGAAAATAAGATAAAGAATGTTATGGGACCAAGCAGGTGAAAACAAATGTTAAATGAAGAGGTTAGATATTACTGATACAAAACGATATTGTACAATTTGTGATAAGTGTATACACATAAATATTATCTTCCAGTCATGTGTCAACAGGATAGAAAATATATCCTAATGTGCGAGTTGTCTAACAAACCTATTGTTTTATACTTTTTTAATAGGATAGTCAGAAAATGTTAACGTTTAAAGTTACTTTAAACAAAATATGCATTATTTCACAATTTCCTCCATTTATTCTGACCAAAAATATAAATAGTTCTGGAAAAGCTGCAACTTTAATAATACAACCACCAAATTTTTTTCACATCAGTGGTCCCACATTAAACTCACTCATTTGTCTCATAACTTATTTAACTACTTGAAAACTAATACTCTGTAATGGGTATTCAAAAGAGAAATGTGAACTTTAAAAAATATTTATAATTTACAGATGTTTTTAAAATCTATCAATATTTCAAAACTACCCTTGGAGGACCAATTACATGCATTAACGGTTGGGTTGCTGGGGGAGCCTTTTAAGGGGGTTCTACACTGATAGCAGCAGTCGGTAGGGTTCTCTGTCCCACATTTTAAATATTGTGATTTAAAAAAAAAACAGATCCCAGAAACAACAGCTTAAATCTCAAAAATGCTCTTTTTTGTGAAATGCCTTTATTGCCCAGGTAAGTCGCTAACATTCCTGTACTGCTCTCTTAAGCCAACTCAAGTCTCCAGGTCATTATGTGTCTTCATAAGACACATTACCATTACGTATGTGGAAAGGAACATAGACATTTTTCTTTGTTTGTTACTTAATGTTCATTTGAACAGATGGAGCTCAGTGAATTCCATCTTCTACAGCCAAATTAAAGAGAAAACAGTGCATTCTTAAACAGTTCACTTTTAACCTCAATAAAAGCTGATGTGCAACTAGCTAGAGACCACAGTCACCGTCCAATTTATTTAAGGAAACCAAGCCTTTGAATTTTTAATGGTAAGGTAGGAGTGTGGGGGTGGAAGAAGTTTTCAATTGTTGGAGTAGAATCACTCTTCAGTGCTTCCCCAACATATAACTAATGACAGGCACCACACTCAGAGTAATTAAACCATGTTCTATAAATGAAAATCCCATGTTACACAATCAATTTACAGGGGCTTTTTATTTCGGACTAAAAAGTACTAAGTGAATCAACTATCATATTTGTCTACAGTTTAAACATAACAAAAAAAATTAAAACTGCATTTTTCCACTCTGTTTTTCTTTTCTTTTCTGTTGTTTGTTTCTACAATATGAGTCAGAGACCACCAGCACTGCTTCACTAAAACTAGGGTCAGAAAAAGTCATCCCCATAACAATTACATCAAGGATTAAGTTATTGGGAGGAGAGGAAACCCCGCTCCTTGCACATTTTAATATATTAATTTTCTCTTAGAAATCTTTATATAAAATTTAACACCAAGTGTTAAAACAAACCAAATGATTAACAACAAATTCAATGTAAAATTGCAGCAAGAAAATAATCAGTATGGTTGGTTAGTAGTAGTAGTGTTGACACGGTTTCTTAAGGACAACTATGAATGACTGAGAGAAAATGGGTCAGGTTCTTTATTAGACTTGAGTGATTTCAAAGGTTTTCTGCTTTTGCTGAGCCTCACTATCTCTAGTTACCACTGTGAATGGGAGTGGAAACTCTGTGGCCCTGATTCTCCCCTGCAATACAACCCTTTGTCACCGATTCAACAGCAAAGGACTGCTTAAAGGCAGAAAAATGACCCCTCCACCCCACCCCAACATAAGAAGAATTCACCAACCGCACAGAACCGGTTGAATGGACTTATGCTGCCACCTTTGCAGCTGTGAGAATACAAAGCACATCCAGGGCAAGAGGAGGTGTAGCCAGAACACATTCTCTATCGCATAATGGCGCTCAGGTGACTACTACAGGCTGGCAAAATGGGTCTGCTCTAAGCAGTGTGGGGAGGCCACCCAGGTACAAAAGTGGATTGAGACCATCTTTTCTCACCTCTTCTCTCCTGGCTAAACAGAAAAAAGGAAGAAAAGTCTTGCATGTTTGTAGTCAGGGAGTTTTCTTCCCATTCTCCGTAAGAGCTGGGGGGGTGGGGGGAAGAAGGGGGTGGTAAAGCACTGGAATGGGTTAACCTAGGGAGGTGCTGGAATCTCCATCCTTAGAGGTTTTTAAGGTCCAGCTTAACAAAGCCCTGGCTGGGATGATTTAGTGGGTGTTGATTCTGCTTTGAGCAGGGGGTTGGACTAGATGACCTACTCAGGTCCCTCCCAACCCTGATATTCTATGATTCTATGAAGAACAAACTGATGGGAAAAGTGAGAAAAGAGAGGTAGGGTATTGAAAGCTAGATACATTTGGATGGGGAGGAAGTGAGTCAGGCAAAATATAGGGGAGGAGATAAAAAACAATACAAGGAAAAGACGAAGGGATAAGAGAGGAAGAGAAACAGTAAACTGGAAAAGACATACTGTGATCTCTTAAAGGAGAAAGGGTAATGATAATAAAGCAAAAGTGATGTAGTAAGTTACATTCTTTGACAGTATGACAGAATCAAACACAGTAAACAAACAATACATAACTGCTTATTCCTTTAAATGGCAAGGATGGATGGTACTTTTCATCCAAGTTAGCAGTCCTTATTCACACTGGGGGATTTTGCCCCAGCATTGCACTGGTGCACACTCTTAGTATGGATATGCTGAATTAGCTTAAAAAGTGACTTGCCCTGGTGAAGCTTAGTTCAGTTTGAAACCAGCGTAAGCTGTATCAGTACAAGTCACTTCACTTTTTACACTAGTGCAGTGCATTGACAGCAAGATAGTAGGTGGCAAGTACATTTTCTAACGGGAGCTATCGACAGTGCAGGATAAAACCACCCTTGCACCTTTTTTTTGAGGTCGGTAAGATGTGAAGTGTGGTGGAAAGGGGCTCACATTTATGTCTAGGAGATAAAAAACAGGGAAACAGAGGGCCAAGCTAGACCCACTGCTCTTTTCTCTGGAGGGGAGGAGGAAAGAAAGGGCCTGAATTGAGCCTATAGGTGAAGAACCGTGCAGAAGAGAGCATGTGTCCATAGGTGAAGGGCAAATGCAAGTGGAACAAGTGATGTCAAGAGCGGAGCGACATCTCCAATCCAACTACTGGCCAAACCTAACCTTTCTTAGCTACTGTAAATGAGATCTGACAGGCTCAGCAGCCCCACGTGGATGCAAGATCAAACACGGATAAGAACAAAACTTAACACTATCTTATGTAAATACAAGGAAATCATATCAACCATGTTCACAGTTTCCAGAACACGGAAACTCACATAGATAAAGTAGTAAGGGATGCACGGTCAGCTGACCTTCTTACATTTAAAAAATGTACAGTTTAATTCAGATCTTTAATGGTACTTTTATAAAAGTTTGTTTGGGTGATTTAATTTAATTCTAAATAGGAAGGAGAGATTCTTTTAGAAAGGCAACCTTTTTCCTTTCTCACATTTAATTCCATTCAGGAAAGCCTGCTGAAGCTCATGATTAACTGTCTAAAATAGAATCCTGTCCACTAATTTAGATATCTTTGCTTTGTTAAAACCCTGTAAGTAAAACAACCCTTTGCAGCTTCCTCAGTTTAGAATGGAAGCACTGTGTAAAATACAGTAAATTAAGCCTTTTTCTGTCAGGGCTGGAAAGAATAGTTGCTGGATTTGAAATGATTTTTTTTTATTGGCTTCATTTACATCCTGTCTAAGGTCTTCCGAACAGCTCAAGGTGTCTTATCTCTGGCTACCAGGGGGTATTTTGCAGTCAAAGCAGTTAACGTACTCTCTCTCTCTCTCTCTCTCTCTCTCTCTCTTTTTAAGGCCATCTTATCTTATCAGACAGATCTCTTCAGGCTGAAGAGAACCCACACTTATCAGAAGCTGTACACTATATTGACAGCTCAGTATTGCTAGAGACAAATGAAAACTTAGGGTAGAGAAAGATCAGTTAACCTGTTTCATTCTCAGTTTAGACTAATCTTTGGTTTGTCTAACTTCAGGAAATGTTGTATGTCTTTTCTCTATTTACTTGGATAGAGAGGCACATGAGCAAATCATCAGTCACTAAATCTGACGCAGAGGAACAGGATAGAGTCAGGCATTGTAATAATCCCCAAGGCAGTTTGCCTGTTGACTCTTAAGCGTGAGCAATGTGTAGCCGACCTCTGTGACTCCTCCCCTACATGACCCTACGTGGGGGGATTACTCTGGAAGTATCTGAGCAGAGCAGAAGATTGCACAGCAAAAGAGAAGAGCGCAGCATTCTTCTGGCATGCTACAGACACTCAAGGGTAGTGAACTGGACTACCAGGGCACAGTAAGGCATAAACACAAAGGGTCAGTGAAAGAAACTGACCATCTGAATGATGTAAACAGATGCAGTAAAGTAGCTTCCCTGAAAGAGAATCTGAAGAACACCCTGCAAGTCTGCTATGGAACTGGAAAGTCTGGAAAGCATGCAGTTTATTTAGGTTTTTCTTCCATAACCTGCTTTGGTGACTAAACGGCATGACATAACTAGTCAATTATAGCACCCAGCTGTAACTTAACCATATAACTAGTCTCAAAGAAAAGAAAAACATAGAACCCAGCCCTCTTGCTTGCCACTGAAACGACAGCCATAGCTGTCAACATTGAAAGATTTCTGTAACATTTAATGTCAAATACAGTTAACCAGATTCAAAAGCAGTTCAAGCTGCTGATACTGATTGGACGGATCATTCACTATAATCTCAAATTAAAAAGCAATTAAGTGAGCAGTTTTTAAACATTTTGTGTGTTTAATACTTTGTTTTTATTTTTTCCTTTCCCCTTTGTATCTCACTCTCCCCCCCCCCCCCCGGACACTTTTATATTAGTGAGAACCCAAGATTTTCCCTGCAGAGAAAGTTCTCTATTAATTGTCCATTATCTTGGTGTGTCAGCACAAAGGAGAAGAGAAGGAATCCTCTTTCCAACTGGTTTCACCTCTCTCTCCTGAGAACGATGCCCTTGTGAGGGCATTAAAGACATGAAAACCTGCCACTTATCAGAACTGTATTTGAACTGAACTACTGTCCTTGAAAATAGTAGACACCAGATACTATCAAAATGAACCACAGTGGCAGTTCCAGTTCCACTGTGGTTTAGCCAATCTTTTAAAAAAGCTTATATGTAATTTGTGATTACATGTGATTAGCAGCAATATAATTATAGCTGTAGGTCAAAAATAACGAAAACGTGTTCCCTTACATTAAAAGAAAAATGGAATAATAAAACAAAAAGTTCACCAGATAGACACTTTGCTGAGTGTCTGAAACTAAAGTTTCTATACATTATATTAAAGTTTTATTATAGTGTACAATATTTAAAAGAGTTTTTGAGGAAGGAGGAGGAAGCAGTGAAAAGGAGGAGACACAGATATCATATTGTTAAGAAGTAGTCTGAAAGATTTTCATGGTTTAAATAAGCCCGAGGGCACATGTGAATGTAAACTCATTGCCGAAGCAAATCATAAAACTTTTTAATTACTTCACACTACCAATTCTTAACAAAACATAATTCAGGCCTATTAAAATGCCAGTTTGCCTTGCTCGCATGAAACAGTATTTCAGAGAGATCTTTAGAAATTCTATTAACCTGTTCAGAAACAAACCACAACCTAAGTTATGCTTATAATAGTTTAGAAAATTGAACCTGTTCATTTTGAACAATCAGTATGATTGTTTTCACCTTTTACAATGTGAACTTACCAGGCGGGGGAAAAAAAGAAAAGAAGTTACGCCGTACTTTTAACAAGTAAACAAGTGTACAAATTAATTCAGAGAGCAGTAATTCTGAAAATTTTCTATGTTTAATGTGCACTGCAGTTAAACTACTTTTTCTGTACAAATTAATTTACTGCATCAGTGATCGATGTTTATGTTTAGGCAATTTTATTTCTCAGTATGGTAAAATTAGACCTAATAGTTGCAACCTGTTATGTCCAATCTGTCACTGAAATTCAAATTGCCTTTTTCCTATTATTCAAGGAGCAATTTGGAGGAATTAAAGCCATCTAAAACCAGAAGACAAACAATTCTCTGTAAGAACTCAATAGCCTGTGTCATCAACCAGCTCTACAAACTAGAGATCGTTTCTAGTCAGATTTTTTGCCATCTTTACCTGAAAATTCTAAAAGTTTCAACTCTGCTGAGCCACAAAAACAGGAATGTTCAAGGACGAAGAGGAACTCACTTCTTCAAGTGAATGAAAAAGTTACTGTCCATTTTGAACAGTGAAAATGCCATTAATTGATTACACAAAACTACTAATTAAACTCCAGCCTCTGTATCCTATAATTTATTTTTTGTTCAGAAGTTTTCAGTTATCCATCCATATATCTGCCCCCCAAAAAATTGTTTTGGTCATCATAAGAGGCACGTTAGTCTGTCGTTCTTTTCTTGTCTATGAAGCACTGCGGGATTACAGACAATTATTATCTATCACTTCCAGTATTTAAAATATGTTGGTCCAGAGTCTAAATTTTGTTTACTATTCTGCACAATATTTTCTTTGCTTCAGTGATATAACTGTGCAGTACATCCCAGATTATTCATTTAAATCAGCTGGCACAAGATGGCTTCTGGCACTGCCCTGAAGTTGCTGTTTGGGTCCTTTTAATAGCCTGCCATTTTCCCCCCCTCTCCCAGCACATTAAATATGTGCTGTTTTGGTTGCATTTTAATTTTTTGTTTTTACGAACTGTACGTTTCCAATGTTAAGTATAACTTCTCAGATTTCCAAAGCTCTTTGGTTTTATTTAGACCTGTTTTGTTTTGGGGGGTTCTTCCCCAGCATTACTGACTGACTTCTTTCTTTGGATCTTTAGCCTTATTTTTGAGAGGAATCTTTTTTCTCAAGGTTGGAAGAAAGGGACGCTTTGGACTAGGTCTACACTGCATACCTTACAGAGGTACAGCTGTGTTGCTGTAAGATCTCCCGTGTAGCCAGTCTTTGCCATCAAGAGAGAGCTCTCCTGCTAACAAAATAAAACCATCCCCAACAAGCGACAGTAGCTTTGTCAGCAGGAGAGCATCTCCTGACAAAAAAGTGCTGTCCACACTGGCGCTTTTCGTCAGTAAAACTTTTGTTGGTCAGGGGTGTTTTACCACACCCAACTGCCTGACAAAAGTTTTATCAACAAAAGTGCAGTGTAGACATAGCCTTCGTCTCAGAGATCTGAGTACACACTTTTGGTCCTTTTGAGGATGGCCATCTTGGTGACAGAATTAAAGCTGGTTTTGAGGAGTTTCTGTATCCTTCCTCAGTCATTTTTCTTTCCATTATATCTTTTCATTATCACTTTTAAAATTCCAAGTAGACTCATTTTCTTGGAAGATTGCTTGGATCATCAAGTTGATTAATAATTTTGCAACTAAGCAGTACTGATTAATGTGGATTATTCAAGTGATTAATAATTTTACTGTTTTGCAGGACCAGGCTTCTCTCAATGTCCTGTTTTTAAATAATATTTTACAATTGTGATTTGCTTGGATTGATGATCTGTAACTTCATGGTTCTCCAAGTTCAGGAAAGCAGCATGACATGACATTATACCCAGACTTATTCTTCTGCTGTAGTGCCAATTATTACAACAGCCCATAAAGCATTTCCAGATGACAATGTCTAAGAGGCTGGTGAATTGAGATCTCTGCTTCTTAAACAGTGCTTGCTTTGCTATACCTCCTCTCCCCACTTGTTTGGTTGTCTCATCCACCTGTTTGATCTTATCACAAACCAGACTGCAAGCACTCTGTGGTAGGGACTTCTTTTTTCTGTCTGTCTGTACAATATCTAGCACAATGGGTACCTGAGGTTTGGTTGATATTCCCAAGTGCTAACATAATGCAAATAATAAAGTAGTAATAATGAATTCCCCATATTTATTTTTTTATGTGATGGACATAGGGAGGAAAAAGTAAACAAAATTGGTGATGGGGTTAAAGCATTTGATGTGGAATGTAAAACACATGCTGTCTTATTCCTAGCATTTGATGGTAGGCCCACAATACCTTGTACCCTAGGAGCTGGTCTTCACTACTGGGGGGGATCGACTGCAGATACACAACTTCAGCTACGTGAATCACGTAGCTGAAGTTGGCGTATCTGCAGCCGACTTACCTGCCATCCTCACAGTGGTGGCAGGCGGCGGCGCGTTCCCCCGTCGACTCCAGCTTGTGCCTCCCAGTGAGCTGGAGTTCCAGAGTCGACGGGGGCGCCACGGGCGATCGATTTATCATGTTTTCACAAGACGTTTTCACAAGATGTTTTCAAAAGATCGATCGCTACCCGCCGATACGGCGGGTAGTGAAGACCGGCCCTAGGATTATATTTACATGCTTCCTCTTGACTCACTGAAAATGGCCAATGAACCAAATCATTATTTATCAGCTACTGTACAAGATTTCCTGACTGCATTCATGTTTTGACTTCTGTTTGGTTGATACTGGACCTCATAGCATAATCACTCTCTATAGCAGCATATAAATGCTTAATCTATTCCTAAAACTAATCCGTGGTTTGTCTATTAGGTAAAACAAAATCTAAATGCTACATTTCTTATTAACTACACATAGTGGAATTTTTATTTAAAAATAAGCACTGAGGTACATAGAAGTTCAGGATGACTGGAATTACAGTTTGTATGTTGCTATGCACGGGATCAGTTCTGGTCTTTCTTTGTATTTCCTTGAAACTAAATTTCTCCATAAGCAGGTCTAATTGTACTTGGATATTGGATATACCCTTTTTCACTAAATGAAACTTTATTTATTTGATCATTTGTAAGGTCCCAACTGCAAGGCATCTCTGTGCTGGAACATAAAGAACCAAACACAACACATTAAAAATGGGAAATACAATCTAATGGCAAGTTACAGTCCATTGCATGGACTGAATTGAAGAGACCCTCCTACCCCCAAAACATTCAATTCCTAAATACTTTGAGAAAAGGGAAAAACAAAAGGGTAGCAGATGTAAAAACAAAGGGAGGGAGCCCATAAAACAGCCAAGGAGAGGCCAACTGAAATAAACAGGGCTTGCAGCATGCCTTAAAGGCAGCCAGCAAGGGGCTTTGGCAAGCCACCTCTGGGAGGGAGTTCCACAACCGAGGACAAGAAAGACTTGCCCCCGGCCTACTCCTGATTGAACCTACTGAGAAAAAGCAGACCAGATCCAGCTGAGTGTAATTGCCAGGCAGAGACGTGGAGTGCAAGGCTATTGCTCAAGAATTTAGGGTCTAGAATTTGAAAGGTTTTATATACCGAGACATTGGATTGTATTTTCTAGCATATCAGTTTTCAGCTATTCTCTCTGCTCCTAGCCTAAAGAGCAACTGGCAGCCTCTGGATCATTTTCAAGGCACACCCAATTAGGATCACATTACAGTAGTCTAGCTAAGATGAAACAAAGGCCCGGGGACTATGGTGAAGTCCATGTTCAAGATAAATGGGTAAGACTATTCAGATATTGGATATTCATTACCAGTGGTATGGAAATGTGCTCCTTCTTTCTGTGAAGGCATGTTAGGATACTGATCACTGGCCACTCTTGACCATTGGTATAATAATAATCTTGGAATGAGGCACTAATCATTTACATCAAATGAAAAGCAAAGCCTCCCCTCACACCTTCACTAGCAAGGGCACAGTCCTACCTCAGACATAGGTGCTGGAATGACGTTGCTTGGGTGCTGCAGCACCCCCTGGTTTGAATTGGTTTCCAGTCTACTCGGGGTTTACAGTTTGGTTCAATGGTTCTCAGCACCCCCCACTATAAAAACTGTTCCAGCTCCCTTAACCCCAGCCATAGTGGGCATAAACTAGACCAAAAAATACCACTGAAACTCAGTCAAGTCAAACTGCTTATTCACCCCCTCCTGCGCTAACATGGCTACATCGGAGGTCTGATTGTGATCTACGTGGCAAAGAAATATGAAAAATATCACAGAAAACAACTGCTGACTCTGTATCAGTCTGTGAACAATCCTGATTAACCGGGCTGCATGCCACATGAAACAGTTGCAAGCTTTTTACATGTACTTTTATTACAACGGGCACAGTCCTCTGGGTTTTGTTCTATCACAAGCTTGGACTTCAGGACATGGCGGTAGTATTCTGGGACAGCTATTTAGAGAGTGGAATGGCTGATGAAAGGCTATACTCTCTCTGACTTTTCTTCCTTTAAATACTTGGCTTTTGTTTCCTTGGCTCCAATGCCTGCTACTTGAGTCATGGATTACCAGACTCTGAAGCTTACTATTTTGTTTTTAAGTGAAATTTCCAACTTTCAGTCTCCGTTTTGATACAAACTCATTAACTTGGAACGATCTGAACTTGCAGATTGATTTTTCTTTCTTCACAAATTACAAGATTTTGTTCAATTATAAATGATGATGGTTTGAACCACACCAAATTATTTTAATCCCCAGACATGATCAAAACCTTGTCCCTGATTGTGTTTTATCATGAGGTATTATTCTAACATTTCAATAAAGACACTAACTGATCATTTCTGGATCCTCATTTTCTGCAATTGTCTATTATTTGGATTTCTTATAACTGGAAGCCTGTTGGAGGAAAAAAATACTTTTTCTAGATCTTAACCGCTTCACTACAACCTAGCATTCCAGATGTGCTGGGTAAAAAAATGCCTACAATGCTCAAAACATGTCCAGAACACCCTAACACCCCAACAAAAACAATGAATGTTAACAGAGATATGCAGCTGGTATGGAGGAGGACCAGCTACAAAGGAGTGAGTCAATACTTTGAATGTTAATCTTTTTGATATACAGTATTATTATGTTACACAAATACTGAAGGATACTCAAAACTACATTCAGAATGAAATCCCAGTCCACTGAAGTCGACAGAAGTTTTGCCATTGATTTCAACAGGGCCAGTATTTTATCCTTGGTCTAGATCTGACTACATGTAGGTTTATTTAAACTTTGTTGCTGGGAAGTCTAATGGTAATATTCAAATTAGGGGTGTAGATTAATTGCAGTTAGTTCATGCGATTAACTCAAAAATTTAACTGCAATTAAAAAAATAATCATGATTAATCATAGTTTTAATTGCACTGTTAAACAATAGAATGTCAAATAAAATTTATTAAATATTTTTAATGTTTTTCTATATTTTCAAATATATTGATTTCAATTACAACACAAAATACAAAATGTACACTGCTCACTTCATATTACAAATATTTGCACTGTAAGAAAAAATAAACAAAAGTATTTTTCAATTCACCTCATAGAAATAATGTAGTGCAGTCGATTTATCATGAAAGTGTAGATTTTTTTTGCTACAAAACTTCTTATTCAGCCAATTGTTAAGACAAATAACTTTGTTTACATTTACTGGAGATAATGCTGCCCACTTCTTATTTACAATGTCACCAGAAAGTGAGAATTGGCATTTGCATGGTACTTGTTTAGCCGCCACTACAAGGTATTTACGTGCCATATATGCCCCTTTATACTTCAGCCACCATTCCAAAGACCTGCTTCCATTCTAATAGCGCTCGTTAAAAATAATGTGTTAATTAAATTTATGACTGAGCTCCTTAGGGTGCGGGGGGGAATTATATGTCTCTGGCTTGATTTTACCAGCATTCTGCCATATATTTCATGTTTCGGCTGATGACTCAGCACATTGTTCATTTTAAGATACTTTAACTACAGATTTGACAACATGCAAAGAAGGGACCAATGTGAGATTTCTAAAGATAGTTACAGCACTTGACCCAGGGTTTAAGACTCTGAAGTGCCATCCATAATCTCAGAGGGATGAGGTGTGGAGCATGTTGTCATAAGTCCTAAAAGAGCAACATTCCAATGTGGAAACTATAGAACCTGAAACACCAAAAAAGAAAAAAATCAGCGTCCTGTTGGTGGCATCTGATTCAGATGATGCTGAAAATGAATATGCAGCAGTCCGCTCTGCTTTGGATTGTTATTCAGAACTCATCATCAGCATTGATGCATCTCCCCTGGAATGGCGTTGAACTATGAAGAGACATATGAATCTTTAGCACATCTGGCAACGCCAGCTATAGCAGTGCCATGCAAACACCTGTTCTCACTTTCAGGTGCCATTCTGAACAAGAAGCAGGCAGCATTATCTCCTGCAAATGTAAACTAATTTGTTTGTCTGAGCGATTGGCTGAAGAGGAAATAGGACTGAGTGGGCTTGTAGTTTACATGATTTTGTTCTTTAATGCAGCTATTTTTGTACATTATTCTACATTTGTATGTTCAACTTTCATTATAAAAAGATTGCACTACAGTACCTGCATTAGGTGAACTGAAAAATAAACTTTTTTTGTTATTTTAAAGTGTAAATATTTGTAAGCAAAATAAGTTGAGCACTTTTTATTGTTATAATTGAAACCAATATATTTGAAAATGTGCAAAACACCCAAAAATATTTAAATAAATGGTATTCTATTATTGTTTAACAGTGCGATTAATGGGGATTTTTTTTTAATTGCTTGACAGCCCTAATTCAAAACGAATGGCTATTTTAGGTGGGGTCGCAAAGAAAAAACAAAACTTATGGTAACTTCTCAAAGTTTACTAACTCAAGTACTAGAGCCCAAGGGGCTGACTGAACCACCCCCAATGTTAATGCTATTATGGCAGTTTATGCCTTTGGTATGTTGCATTGAATAAGTCCTTCTATTCTAGGAATGTTTTTAATTTCCAACTAATATTCCAAAGTTTTGGGGCACATTGTCATTTTATTTTACATTAATAAGTATTTCTATGGAGTTCATCAGTGCCAAATCTGAATATCTAAAAATTTAATGTATGTAGTTTAACGTACCTATTTAGAATTGTAAGGAACAGATAAGCAAATGGATAAAGGAAGATTTACCTTCTTTCACAAAGCTATTTATGTGTCCTAAAATACAAATTGCTCCTTTAATTAACTCCAAAGAAATATTCCTGAAGTCACCCTTCCCATAAAAACTGCATGAGGTCAACAAATCCACGCTGTGTTGAGCCAGGGTGTGGGGACTGATTTCCAAAACTGAAGATTCCTCATGGAAAATGCTCTGCTTCCAATCATCTCCCTTTTAAACTGCTAGCTTAATATTACTTTTCCTTATTAGCAACTGCACTAGTTGCCACAAAAATGTTATACAATCAAGACTGGGAGGGAAGTTGTTGGCAAGATAACCTCTGTATTAAAGTATGTTCCATACTCCATATTTTAATAGGTCAGTGAATTTTTGTTTTCAAATTTGACTCTAAAAAACTTTCAGATGTATTTTTACAGTTCTTTTGTCTTTCAGCCATCATGCACTGGATGACTAAATATTCTCAATGCCAAAAGGATCAAAATTAGGATAAACAGATAGCAAGTGTGAAAAATTGGGACAGGGGTTGGGGGATAATAGTTGCCTATTTAAGAAAAAGCCCCAAAAATCAGGATTGTTCCTATAAAATTGGGACATCTGGTCACCCTAGTCAAACTGCTTTGGTCAGGATTTCAGCACTAGGTAGTGAAAATTCACCCCCCACTTCTTAATCATTTTGGCAAGAATCATCTTGCTTTCTTCTACTGACTACATTGCTGATGTATTAACTTGAGTTCTCTTTTTTTAAAAATCATCAATTAACATTATCACCCTTTTTTGTTGAAGTGAGTTATTTTCATCTTGTCAGAATTTGCACATTTATGGACTGAGAATGATGTATTTGTGATTTCTTGCAATTATTACAGTAATAATTTGTTCACTGAACTCCCCAATTTCTAAATAGGAACCAATTTGCCTGAAACTTTGATGACAATAGTTCTATTTTCTCTGCTAAATTATGTATTCTAATTATAACACTCCATTTTTTAAAAATTGCATTGGCTTCCACTCAGGCACCATGTTAATTTTTTTTTAATTGCACAGGTAGTTAGGTGTTTTTGATTGGTTTTTAGACTTTGACGACTTTTGTCTTATTTACTGATCTGATTTGTTCACCCTACTTACATCCTCATCTAAAAGAGTCATCAGCTACCCTAAAGCTTAAGATGTGTTTCCTCGGAAAGATACATCTGGTGGTCACGGTCCCAATTATGATCTCACTTAAGCCACTTTTACATCAGTGTAACTCCCCTGACTTCGGTGGCTTTACTTCTGATTTACATTGGTGTAAGATCAGATAAGGCTCATAAATTCTCTTTAATATAAACTGCTTTGCAGTCCTTCATGATAAAACATGACACCAATTTGCTTTGTTGTTAGCAATAAATAATAATAATCATCCGTGGAAATGAAAGCTAAACAACAACACTGTATACATTTGGCTTTTCTTCCCCCATTTCCATTTACAACAGCCAAACAGCCCGCTCTGCTTTTTATGTAAAACTGCAGATGTCTTCTTATTAATCAAGATTCTAATACATTCCAGATGAACAAACAACTTTACCACTGCAGCACGTACCACTCTTCTTAAACCCAGGATTTATTAGAGCAGCCTGTTCCAAGATCTCTTAACTTAAAAAAGATGGTTTATTGTTCCTTGCGCCAACAGCAGGGGCCTAATAAATGCATTGAAACTGTGTCTTTGTCCCTTTGCAACACAGTATTCGAAGAGATTTCCAAGCCTACAGTGCAACATTATCCAAATCCTTTGAAACCCTAAGTATTTCCATCAAATTCAACCATCTACATACAGAAAGGATCATGGAAAATCAATACAAATGCAATACATCAGTGATGACATTACAGAAAAGGGGTCCCAGAATCCTTTGCAACATTTAATATTCACCAAAATATCCTTAGGTGCCATCTTAAAATATAAATATTACATTTTAAAATGCACACTTTGGTAAACAGCAAAATATTTCATTTTTAGATTTTTGATCCCCATAAAAAGCCTAATTTAGGGGAAATTATCTATTCACAGGATATAACTCATAGCTATCATTGCATGCTGCTGATATTTCACTGGAAGCTAAGTGTGTAATCCAACCAATCAAAATCTATTTAGCTACTGCTATTTAAAAATTAAATTCTCCACTGCAATAATTATTCTGTGTGCTTTAACCTACGCGCCTTTATAAATGGAGAAAATAGGTTCTTGCTCCGTAATCAAAACAGAAACTGAAAGGCAAATAATAGTAAGCTGTAAAGGCTTAAATCATCTCAATGTATGGCAGTAGTGTTTTATAATTTTATAATATTGGCACCCTCCTTACAACTTTCAGTGTACTAATGTGCTTACTAGTGCTGGATTCCTAAGAGTGGCTCTATAAAGAACTTCTATGTATAGAAAATCAGGGAGAAAAAATGTTATAATAGCAAACATATCAAACTTATTTTTAATGAAAGAAATAGAAAAGTCCATTCTTTCGGGGATTTGGGAAAATAAGGTACCCAAATGAGAGCAATTAACTTCATTAGTGTTTGCAAATACCTACTTTTTAACACATTCCTATTTTTCCATATGTTCCACTAGTACATGTCTACAAATTAACATACTTACAATTTAATGGTCCAATTCATAAAAATTGTGCTTCAATTGGACAGGATTTTCAATATTTACTAAAAGTAGTATGTATGTATCTTTGCAATTCATTCTGCACTTCTAGGGAGTTCCCCCCATCTCTCTGTACACACCTGGACACACTTTAAGGCTGAAAAAAATCCCAGAATGGGGTGGAATGCAGCAAAAGATGAAGAAAACACCTGCTTCAGTGAAAACAGCATGTGTTTGAGGGTTTTTTAAAAAATAAAATTGGAAAAACTGGCAAAAAGACCATGAGAGCTACTAAAATGTGCTGTTGTAACTATTAGGTTACCTAGATATTTTCTCGGACAATTTATCTTCACAGTCATTAGATGCAATAAATATGACAAGTCCTACCTCACATAACATATCTTTTGTTAGCTTTTGCTCTCAACAGTAGGATTTCATTTGCAGTACACACATTCAAAACTCTTATTAACTTTTGTTTAAAAATAGTTTAAAAGAAGTGATAGTAAGTAACACAGTAGCACAGACTATTACTATAGCAGTGCAGTACAATCAAAGAAATATATTTACAAACTAATTATCTCAGTTAAAAAATCTCATTTACCTTAATCACATCGTCATCATTATCCAGTACATGTATGAATACAAAGCAGCTTTAGATCTGCATGGATTTTATGGAAAAAAGTAAGCCTTATCAAATGATTCTTGTTGTAAAAATAGTCTTAAAACACTGGAGATTTGCTAGGCACTGGGGAAAAGGAGTACTTCAGGGTATTCTACATCTCCAGAGATAAACACAGACATATTCTATTTTTTTTTCTATTTACATATGAGAAAAGAAAGTATGTGAGCATGTTAAAGAAAAAAAAATGCTCAATGTATTTAAGGAGAGTTCAGAGGGGAATTTTAAGTTCAAAACACACTTTGGATACAACAATTGTGTAATTTAGCATGCCATTTTGGCTACAAGATCATCTTACATTTAGTTACTGAAAGTGTGACTCTTTAGTTCAGACCCATCCAGAGAAATTGCAGTGTGCAGAAGGAGTGACACGGTTTCTCACTGTATAGGCTAGACAGGAGAAAAACACTGGACATGACTTTATTTTGTCCACCGTCTTCCAAATCTTAAATTGCTCTGAGAGACTTGAGACCGTTTTAGCCATTTCATTTATCTGTGAAGCATAAAGATGTACTTGGTGCTGGAGGCTGCCCAGTTTTGATCGCTAACTTCCCCAGGTGAGGAAGGAGTCTTGTGGTTAAGGCACTGAAGAGCTGAGTTCATTCCTGGTTCTGCCACAGATTTCCTATGTGTTTCTGGGCAAATCACTTAATTTCTCTGTACCCTAGTCCACATCTGTATAATGCCTCCCTACCTCACAGGACTTCTGTGGGAACAGACTTAATGTATGTCAGGCACTTGGATACTGTAGTGATGAGAGGAATTATATTATACTTAGATAGGAAATGGCATCCCTTAGATCGGGGTTCTCAACCTTTTTCTTTCTGAGGTCCCCCAACATGCTATAAAAACTCCACAACCTCCCTGTGTCACAACAACTGTTTTTCCAAGTATCCAGTAGATTAAACGCTGTATTCAACTGATAGTTCTATAGTTATACACACACACACACAATGTAAAAAAGAAAAGAATAATAGAGGTACAAAAAATAAAAAATGAATGTTATGTTCAAATATTAATATGCCTGAGTCCTACCACTCAGGGCTCAACCCCATGTTCCACCGCACAGAGCCCCCCTGTGTCATGGGGCCCCAGGCAATTGCTCTGCTTGCTACCCCCTAATGCCAGTCTCGCTGAAGCCAACAGGTTTCAGCATATCATACAGGACCAGTAACATGCTCTCTGGTTCAAAAAAAAAAGCAATGCATCCAAATGATGAAATGGCTTTTATTTTTTGTAAGCTCTCTGATTTATTTTGAAGGACACCCTGAAACCCACTCGCAGCCCACGAGAAGACCCGGGAGTTCCAGATGAGAAGTGTAGCTTTCAGTGCCATTACTCACCTCTTCCTCTTTCAAGCCAACTCACCTATAATATGGATCTCTTTGGCTGTGACTGCAAAAACCAGGGATCTCATACTTTTCAGTCTTTATAACTCTTTGGCAGAAGTCCACAAAACAGACTGTGCAGCTACAACAAAAATTATTTGTTTGACATCAGGCAGCAAACCATTGTACAGCATGCTCCTGTCTAAGGGTGTGTGTTACTGTCTTTTCCCAGACAATATTCATAGTTTCCAGTTTTCATTTTGTTACACAAATCCTAACGAATATACTCCTCCATATCATAGAATATTAGGGTTGGAAGGGACCTCTGGAGGTCATCTAGTCCAACCCCCTGCTTAAAGCAGGACCAATCCCCAACTAAATCATCCCAGTCAGGGCTTTGTCAAGCCTGACCTTAAAAACCTCTAAGGAAGATGATTCTACCACTTCCCTAGGTAACCCATTCCAATGCTTCACAACCCTCCTACTGAAAAAGTTTTTCCTAATATCCAATCTAAACCTTCCCAACTACAACTTGAGACCATTACTCCTTGTTCGTCATCTGGTACCACTGAGAACAGTCTAGATCCATCTTCTTTAGAACCCCCTTTCAGGTAGTTGAAAGCAGCTATCAAATCTCCCCACAGTCTTCTCTTCTCTAGACTAAACAATCCCAGTTCTCTGAGCCTCTCCTCATAAGTCAAGCGCTCCAGGCTCCTAATCATTTTTGTTGCACTTCTCTTGACTCTTTCCAATTTTTCCACATCCTTCTTGTAGTCTGGGCCCCAAAATTGGACACAGTACTCCAGATGAGGCCTCACCAATGTCGAATAGAGGGGAACAATCATGTCCCTCGATCTGCTGGCAATGCCCCTACTTATACAGCCCAAAATGCTATTAGCTTTCTGGGCAACAAGGGCACACTGTTGACTCATATGCAGCTTCTCATCCACTGTAACCCCTAGGTCCTTTTCTGCAAAACTGCTGCCTAGTCATTCGGTCCCTAGTCTGTAGCAGTGCATGGGATTCTTCCGTCCTAAGTGTGGGACTCTGCACTTCTCCTTGTTGAACCTCATCAAATTTCTTTTGGCCCAGTCCTCTAATTTGTCTAGGTCCCTCTGTATCCTATCCCTACCCTCCAGTGAATCTACCACTCCTCCTAGTTTAGTGTCATCTGCAAACTTGCTGAGGGTGCAGTCCACACCATCCTCCAGATCATTGATAAAGATATTGAATAAAACCGGTCCCAGGACCGACCCTTGGGGCACTCCGCTTGATACTGGCTGCCAACTAGACATGGAGCCATTGATCACTACCCGTTGAGCCCAACGATCCACCTTATGGTCCATTCCTCCGGCCCATACTTCTTTAACTTGCTGGCAAGAATAGTGTGGGAGACCATATCAAAAGCTTTGCTAAAGTCAAGGAATAGCACATCCACTGCTTTCCCCTCATCCACAGAGCCAGTTATCTCATCGTAGAAGGCAATTAGGTTAGTCAGGCATGATTTGCCCTTGGTGAATCCATGCTGACTGTTCCTTATCACTTTCCTCTCCTCTAAGTGCTTCAGGATTGATTCCTTGAGGACCTGCTCAATGATTTTTCCAGGCACTGAAGTGAGACTGATTGGCCTGTAGTTACCTGGATCCTCCTTCTTCCCTTTTTTAAAGATGGGCACTACATTAGCCTTTTTCCAGCCATCCGGGACCTCCCCCCAATCGCCATGAGTTTTCAAAGATAATGGCCAATGGCTCTACAATCACATCAGCCAACTCCTTTAGCACCCTCGGATGCAGCGCATCCGTCCCCATGGACTTGTGCTCGTCCAGCTTTTCTAAATAGTCCTGAACCACTTCTTTTTCCACAGAGGGCTGGTCACCCAGTGCAGTAGTCTGGGAGATGACCTTGTTCGTGAAGACAGAGGCAAAAAAAAGCATTGAGTACATTTGCTTTTTCCACATCCTCTGTCACTAGATTGCCTCCCTTATTCAGTAAGGGGCCCACACTTTCCTTGACTTTTTTCTTGTTGCTAACATATCTAAACAAACCCTTCTTGTTACCCTTAACATCCCTTGCTAGCTGCAACTCCAAGTGTGATTTAGCCTTCCTGATTTCACTCCTGCATTCCTGAGCAATATTTTTATATTCTTCCCTGGTCATTTTCTCTATCTTCCACTTCTCGTAAGCTTCTTTTTTTGCATTTAAGATCAGCAAGGATTTCACTGTTCAACTAAGCTGGTCGCCTGCCATATTTACTATTCTTTCTACACATTGGGATGGTTTGTTCCTGCAACCTCAAAAAGGATTCTTTAAAATACAGCCAGCTCTCCTGGACTCCTTTCCCCTTCATGTTCATCTCCCAGGGGATCCTGCCCATCAGTTCCCTGAGGGAATCAAAGTCTGCTTTTCTGAAGTCCAGGGTCCATATTCTGCTGCTCTCCTTTTTTTCCCTGTCTCAGGATCCTAAACTCGACCATCTCGTGGTCACTGCCTCCCAGGTTCCCATACACTTTTGTGTCCCCTACTAATTCTTCACGGTTTGTGAGCAGCAGATCAAGAAAAGCTCTGCCCCTAGTTGGTTCCTCCAGCACTTGCACTAAGGAATTGTCCCCTACACTTTCCAAAAACTTCCTGGATTATCTGTGCACCGCTGTATTGCTCTCCCAGCAGATATCAGGATGATTGAAATCTCCCATGAGAACCATGGCTTGTGATCTAGTATCTTCTCTTAGTTGTTGGAAGAAAGCTTCATCCATCTCATCCCCCTGGTCTGGTGGTCTATAGCAGGCTCCCAACACGACATCAGCCTTGTTGCTCACACTTCTAAACTTAATCCAGAGGTTTTTCTGCAGTTTCATACCGGAGCTCTGAGCAGTCGTACTGTTCTCTTACATACAGTGCAACTCCCCCCAACCCTTTCTGCCCTGCATGTCTTTCTTGAACAATTTATATCCATCCATGACAGTGCTTCAGTCATGTGATTTATCCCACCAAGTCTCTGTTATTCCAATCACATCATAGTTCTTTGACTATGTCAGAACTCCCAGTTCTCCCTGCTTGTTTCCCAGGCTTCTTGCATTTGTGTATAGGCACTTAAGATAACTCGCTGATTGTCCCGCTTTTTCAGTATGAGACAGGAGTCCCCCCTTCTTGCGCTCTTCTGGTTGTGCTATGTCCCGGAATCCCATTTCCCCGCTTATCTCAGGGCTTTGGTCTCCTTCCCCCGGCATACCTAGTTTAAAGCCCTCATCACTAGGTTAGCCATCCTGCTTGCAAAGATGCTCTTCCCTCTCTTCATTAGGTGGATCCCGTCTCTGCCTAGTACTCTTCCTTCTTGGAATACCATCCCATGGTCAAAGAATCCAAAGCCTTCTCTCTGACACCACCTGCGTAGCCATTCGTTGACTTCTAGGATACGACGGTCCCTACCTGAGCCTTTTCCTTCCACAGGGAGGATGGACGAAAACACTACATGCGCCTCAAACTCCTTTATCTTTCTTCCTAGAGCCATGTAGTCTGCAGTGATCCGCTCAAGGTCATTCTTGGTAGTATCATTCGTGCCCACGTGGAAAAGCAGGAAGGGGTAGCGATCCAAGAATTAAAGATTTAGAGTATGTACCAAGTAAGCTAGTGCCCATTTCAAGTGCCTATGCATTATTTTGTACATTAGTTCAGGGAGAGGATTGCTATGGTATGATTACTGCTGTGAGGGAGAGAAGTTGAGGTTCACCTCCATCTCTTTTCTCTACGCACATTTACAGAAATGAGAAAAAGCATTTCCTTTGCTACAATGCTGAGTTCTCTCTCCTAAGAGTGGGTCTGACATTAATATCATCGTCACCACACTGTATTTACATATAATATTCCAAAATATCAAACTGTAGGATCCAGCCCAAAAACCTGTATTTCCTACTATGATCTTCCTACCAAGCTTCTCCAAGATGCTTGGCAAGGATAAATAAGAGTTTACCAGTGCCAACTCTTCTACGCTGTTCTGCTGACTTTAATGGTTACAATGATCAGGATACAAATGCAGAGCCTGAATCTGAATTGTGCTGAGCCATTTCTCAGTACTTCAAAAGGGAACAGCAAGCACTTTGGTGAACTGCCTGATGAACTGTCTGGATTCACAGAGCATTCCGCAAGAATCTCTCCCTCTTCCTGAAATACTATTTCTTATTTTTTTTTTTGCAATACTACTATGTAAACCACAATAGACCGCAACAGTACATTAGGGATGCGTCTACACTAGGATATTTCTTACCATTTATCTAGTACCCGTGCTGCTCCTCTGGTGTCAATAACCGTAGAAGAGTTGGAACAGATATGGCACAGATAACTTTTGCCCCATGTCATCCTACCTGCATCATGGGGATGGGGGAGGGGAGGAAATGACTGTGCTCTGTCTACTTCTATTGTTGCCAGCTCCAGTGCTAGAAAATTATGCGAAACATCCTAGGGCAGACTAGGCCTAAGAAAAGCAAACAGTGCCCTTTAAGGATGGCCTCGCTGAGACACGAAGGCCAGTGACTATCTACACAATTTACTATTAACTAACTATATACAATAAACTGAGCTAAGACTAAATGTGAGGTTGTGAGACTACAACCAAACAGAGCTCCAACTCCAGCCATGGGCTGTGAGAAGAAACATAGGGGCCAGGGAGCACCACCTCAGATAGCCAGGGGAGGGTCCACAGCCACGAGCCACAAATGCCACCCCTTTTCGGGTCCTATCAGGCAAAAGTCTCTGGCTCCAGTGTGCTGGGTACATGCACCTAAGTGGAATACACATCTGCATCTACCTGAAGAAGAAATATAATCCCAAAAGGAAATAGTTCTTTTCTTCATAGAGATTTCACAGATGGGATTTAGATAGATTCTTAATCAACGAACTTTTAACTACTGTATTTCCACAGCAGCAACAAAATGGTGGTACAGAAGAAAGGGCAAATTAAACACACATCCGCTGGGGACTTTCAACATACTACTCAATACCTTCTCATTCCCCCATCTTCCTCTGCTTCCTACTCTCTCCCTACCCCAAACCAGATTCACCTTTCCATTTCAAAACTGAGTTTTTGTATATAGAGAAATAGCAGAGAAATACATGTTACAACACACAAGAAAGGCAAAATAAATACTATACTCATTTGTCCACTAAAATATTCCAAAAAGGTCAGCTGTAGCACACTACATACAAATCAAGGCACATTAGTGAGTGTTTTGCATTTTAACACAGCAGTGGACATAAGAACCCCTAGTTTAAGCAGTCTTGCCTCCTACCTAGCCTCCGCCCCACCTTCAAGAATGGTGAAGTAAATAATATATAATACAACCCATGCAGGAGTCCAAAGTGGAAGGGTTTCTCCTCCCCACATTCAACCTTAATAGCCGCACATCATTTTCACTAGATTTTTCCGAGTTTTTCATTTCCGTGATTACAGACCTTTGTCTTACATCTCTGTCTTATTTCTCCCTCCAATTCCCATCTCCCTAACCCCAATTCTGTAAAGCACCCCCAAAGGTACATAATAGAGTGGTGGCACATGTAAGAAAAGTGGTTGAAAGAAAGAACTGAACTGGCACAATGAAAACCCCATGTAAATATTATGCAAATTTGTTATGAATCAAACCTGCAGTGCAAATTTACTACATTGCTGAAAGACTATAAAACAGCGATTTGTCTTGTATACATTTTTAATGTATTCCAAACCATGTGTATTAGATTGTCTATTTCTGTTAGTCAGATCATTCAAACTTTTAAGTGCAAAGTAAATATAAAGTGTTACATTTTTAATAATATGCAGTCATACCACATGTTTTTCTTGCTTTCCACCTCCAGTGTGGTCCAGGAACACATAATTGCTGCTTTTTCCCTAGTTATCTAATCATTATACTGAACGTGAACCTGTTTGCCATTACTTTACATTTTACAATTATTGTAAAAGCTACTTTCAATGTTCTAGAAACAACTGTAAATCTTAGCAGTTAATGGATTATGGCTCTTTAAATTTCATGTTTTGTATGTGCATACAAAAAGGAAAAGCAAAAGGGATTTTAATAGTTTTGCTTAGTTGTATACAAAATTACACCCATCTGCAGCACAAACATCAATGTGTTTATTATATACCAACTGTTTAAATTCTACTTTCTGTTCCTCTTTCTGGATTTGCTGATTTTAAAATGTGTAAGCTTACTTCCATTTAAATTATTCTGCCCTCTTACTCCTTAAACTAAGAAACCAGCGCATCTTATTTCTTAGTGCTCAAAATACCTTTCCTTTTTCTAACTAGTCAGTTACCAAAAAAAAAAAAGAATGGCAAATCACATCTGCCCCGATAAAGGCCAAAATGGCCAAATCTCTGGAATCAGTCCTTTTTCCTTAAAAAATGTTCTTTTTTTTTTTTACCTTGTTGAAATTTTGGAATTTATTAAATAAGCTTCTCAAAATACATGAAATAGTTGAACCCCACTATTTCCCCCTTTTTAATAAGAAAGTAGTATGGTATCATTTCATATTGTGATAAACATTGTGATCAATAGTTTGTAGTGTTGTTGTACCTGTTTCAGTCCCAGGATATTAGAGGCAAGGTAGGTGTGCTAATATCTTTTATTGGACCAACTTCTGTTTAGTGGGAGGTAGAAGCTTTTGATCTACACAGACATGAGGAAGATGCTCAAGGACAGCATCTCAAGGGACAGGCCTGTGGACTGGAGGGTCAGGCACCCTCATGACCATTGCTGAGGTGATCATTCTGACTGTCGCATCCCATGCTATTTGAAGGGAACACTGATCCGCTGTAATACCATCCTCAACAAGGGTCCAGAATTCTTAGGTCACGTCCTGGAGCATGGAGTCCTTGAACTTATGGAGGGAGTCCCATAAGTTGAAGTTATATCTCCCCAAAAGAGCCTGGTGGTTCGCAACTCTGAACTGAAAATTCAGAGTTGCGTGGAATAATTTTTTCCTCCAAAAAGACCCAGTCTCTTGGCCTCCTGATTCTTGGGGGTGGAACTAAATTGTCCTTGCTTGTCTTTCTCATTGGCCACAGAAACTACCAATGACCCGGGGGAGGGTAAATGTACAAGAATTCGAACCCCGTGTCTGGGATGAAATACTTCTTTTCTGCCCTCTTGGAGGCGAGTGGGATTGAGGATGCGGTTTTCCAGAGGACTTTGGCAATCTTTTGGACCCTTTCGTGCACTGGAAGTGTGACATGTACAGGGGTTGATGCGGAGAGCACATTAAATAAAGTATCTGATTCTAATTACTCTGCCATCTCTTCCACCACTAGGCCTCAATTAGCGGCCACCCATCGGAGCAGGGCTTGGTGCTCCTTAAAATCATCTGATCGGCTAACTCAAGAGAGCCCTGCCAGCCTCGTCGGGAGGGGATGAGGATGACAGGACCACCAGAGAAGGCCTGAGGCATCATCCCCCATGGGGGAAGGGAGTCTTAGGGTGGGCACCTACCCTTCCACCCCAGTGTCCTCTTGCACCTCATGCACCGAGCCTGGTGCCGTTGGTGCCTTCTGATGCTTGTCCAACGTGGTGCCCGAGGATTGATGTGAAGGGGCATAGGCATCAGCAACATGCCCCCGGCATTCCAGTAGGGCCATTACACTGGCCACTGGCCCTGCTGCTAGACTGGCATCATTACAGGACTGGAAAACATATCTTCTAGCAACAGGCTCAAGGAGTTGAATGGTTAAGGAGTGACTTGATCATAGTACTAGAACACATGAGGAATAGAAAATTAATAACTGAAGAACCTTCAGTCTAAAGTACAACAAAGGCCAATGGCTGGAAGATGAAGCTATAGACAAATTCAGACTAGAAATAAGGTGTTATTTTTATTTTATTTTTAAAGTGAGGGTAATTAACCATTGGAACAATTTACCAGGGTTGTGGTTGATTCTCCACCACCATCATTCTTTTCATCAAGATGCTTTTCTAAAAGATATGCTCTGGTTCAACCACAGCTATTAGACTTGTAGCAGGAATTAATTCATGGAAATACTGTGGTCTGTGTTATGCAGAAGGTCAGATTAGATGATCACAATGGCCCCCTTCTGGCCTTGGAATCTATTAAATTATCTGTAATCTCTCTGGAAAAATAGTGAGAGTCACTAGGAAAACATCTGTTTGATACTTTCTTGTCCCATAGGATCTAGAGAAAGCACCAACTCATTTCAGGGCACCAACAGCTATACCATAATGAGTTTTATTACCCATGCAGACAAGATTCAAACAGGTGACCAAGAAAATAATGACTATATTCTGCTACCATCTTCTGAGCCATCTAGTCACCCATGAATAGGGCCCTATCAAATTCACGGCCATGAAAAATGCCGTGAAATCTGGTCTCCCCTCCACCACCATTAAGTCTGATCTTTTGTGAACTTTTACCTTATACTATACAGATTTCACAGATGAGACCAGTGTTTCTCAAACTGACCCAAAAGAAAGTGGCAAGGGGGGGGGGGGGGAGGTCTCAAGACTATTTTAAGGGGATTGCGGTATTGCCACCCTTACTGCTGCATTGCGTTCAGAGCTCGGTGGTCAGAGAGTGGCAGCTGCTGGCCAGGCGCCCAGCTCTGAAGGTAGTGCCTCACCAGTCGCAGTGTAGAAGTGAGGGTCGCCATACCATACCATGCCACCCTTACTTCTGCACTGCTGCCTTCAGAGTTGGGCAGACAGAAAGCGGTGGCTGCTGACTGAGGGCCTACCTCTGCAGGCAGCAGCACAGAAGGATGGCAACACCATACCATCCCATCCTCACTCCTGTGCTGCTGCTGGCAGCATCTCTGCTTTCGGGCTCCCGGACAGCAGGCACCGCTCTCCAGCTGCCCAGCTCTGAAGGCAGCACCACTGCCAGCAAGTAAGGGTAGCAATACTGCAATACACACACCCCACAATAACCTTGTGACACACACACACACCCCACACACAACTCCTTACAATTGCAATGTGGAATTTTAGATTTAACTAGCTAAACTCATGAAATGTATCATTTTTTAAATCCTATGACCATGAAATTCGACCAAAGCAGACCCTAAATTTGGTAGGGCCTTACCCATGAAAGAGCTTTCCAAGCAGGTTTTAGAGTACTGAATTGTTTCTGTTTTTGTTAATTGAAGTATGCCATCTGCATTTTTAAAAAATGGTAGCAGAGATGAGAGTTGCCAGTAGCTCTCAGCAAGATGGAGATGGGAGAGGGGACATGAATTATGCCACATCTGGATATAGAAAAAACAGAATAGAGAAACTCAACTGACATCACTTTCCCCAGAAATTCTTCAAGATATACAGAATGCAAAAAATAGAGCATGTCTACAATACTCCGTACAACACACAGGTACACATTTATCTATCTATTTTTGTTGGCATTCCAGATCTTCAAACTTTAAAAAAAAATCTCAGTAAAAATACTGATGAATAGATTTCACATGCCAATCTGGCAAGCTGGTACCAGTGCAACATATTGCCATATGACAGATCAGTGCTCAGATTCTAAGCTTGCCTCTTGTTTTCTAGACAGCAAAGGATGAGATAATTTAAAAAAACCCTGAATACTAAACTTTTTTGAGAGATGAGATTGGAAAAGCGGGATCTATCTTTAGCAAACACTCCTACCAGTTGTACAGTGTACCATTGGTTGGCCACATTCAGCAGCTTCCTTAGCTAGAGGACGGCCTGCTGCAATATGGGCCTTGAAGGGTAGCAGGGATTCTGGAGGACTTCCTCCCACAAACCTCACTGAAAAGATTATTCTAAAAAAGTCCAAATTAATTTAACTCACTTTGCTGGCCACATCTGAACTATTATATTATTCCCAGCTTCCAACAAAACATGCTGGCCATCACTCGGTATTATCATTTACACATACAGTAGAGATAGAAATTGCCCAGCTACACTTCTGTAGTCAACAACCTACTAGAATTCACATTATAATCCTCATATTAAGATGTTCATAATTCAGCTGTTTAAATTGCCCTGGATCCGAAAGCTGGCACTTAAGTTAATTTAGTAAATTTTTTCTGTGACAAGAGTATGGGGAAGGGTCTGACCGCATAAATACACTGTTGTACTTCTATGGATCAAGTATTAGGTGCAAATTTTGTTGCAAAGCTGTCCTTGGAACAGTGCAATTCCATCATAAGTAATTTCCCTACTGTTTTTACCAGTAGGAGCCTGATGAGGATTTCTAATACAGTTGGACCCCGCAATACCTCGATGATTGGGATCCAAAAATACCAGATCGCGGTAAACGCGGGGTCGCGCGACATCAAAATGCCGCACGCCGCCGCCATCGGGAGCCCCACGCTATAAGCAGATTCACGCTATAGCGGAGTGCGGTATTGTGAGGTTACACTGTACTGCCTTCCAGTCACAGACTGTAAACACTTCAGGCCAGGGATTATCTCACTTTCACGTTTATAGGTCACCCAGCACAATGGGCCCCAATCTGGACTGGGGTTGTTGGGCACTACCATAATATAAATATGTAATAATAAATAAATTAAATAATTAAATAAATACATGTGTCATTAAAGGACAACGATTAATAGAGCAGTGGTGACATTACAATCTAGTGAAGCAGGCAGCAAGAGCCTAAAGTAGAATGATGGGTTCATACTGGTCACAAAACTCATACATAATTTCACAAATCATGGCATGTTTAAAACAATTATACTATAAGCTGACTTTCTCCTGCAATAGTGGATGACACCCATACCAATAACATCCCTGTTTTGGTAGCTCCCGATCAGTGGTGCAACAGGGGGGTCAAGACACCACATTGTGCGCGTCCTGGCAGCAGCCAACAGGTCCGATGCTTGTAGGCTGGGGGGAAGGGCAAGAGGCTCCGCGCACTGCTCTTGCGCACCACAGGCATCACCGCCACCACCCCAGCTCTCATTGGCCTGTTTCCCAGGTACATGCCTCAGGCTGAGTTCTTACTGATTAATTATTATTAAATTATTATTATTGAAAAGTTTAGCTGAAAACAGTTAAGCCAAAATTTCCGTGAAAGACGTTAAGAAAATTGGTTTTGTCCATGCTAAAAATATTCTTACCACCATTGAGAAGTTCTAGCACTTCCATCCTTCGAAGCAAGGACTTGAAATTTGACAGTGTGGGTGCCCTGGTGTCAGGGTTATGCTTTTTACTGTTCTCAAGAAAAACTGCCCAAGTTTGGCTAAGTTATCAGCTTTTGAATAATCTCTATTTTAACATGTCCATAGAGACTTGTTAGAGTTTGGCAACTAGAGATTCCATCTGTAATCGGCATGCTCCAGGCTGGAGCTGTAGGGGCAGTGGAGGACTTGCACCTCCCTGCTGGCAGGGACTGCCATGATGCTAAGCACTAGAACTGAAAGCAGGGACACCATCTCCCCTGTGCTGTCATTGCTCCTGCTGCTGGCACCTATGTGGCATGGAGGAGGAAGCAGCCTCGCTGGAATTCCAAGGGGGAAGGAATTTTTTTTTGGGGGGGGGAATAAGGAAGGGGAAATTGATGCAGTGGTAGGGGCGAAAGATGGGAAGAAATGGGGAACAGGAGCCTAGGGCTCTGGTGTCATAAGCAGGAGACAGAAGGGGGCCAGAATGTGGAGGAAAATAGGAACAAAAGGGGACAGAGGCAGGAGCCCAGGATGGGAGAAAGATAGGAGTAGAGGGAAGAATAGGAGTGACTCAAGGTGTGGGAGATAGACATGGTCAGGAACAGGGGACATGGGCAAGAGGGAAAAAAGGGGGAATTGGGTCTGGGGAGACACTCTGGAGTTGGGAGATAGAAGCAGGGGAAGGGAATGAGAGCAGAAATGGACAGGGTCAGACTGGAATGGAGAGGGGGGGAAAGAGTCTGGAACAACTAGAGCACACTCCCTTCAGAACTTGGAATTGAACCCATTATTCCTGAGTCACAACATTCCTTTCCTGTCTCGCAGATAGCTGCAAAACCTCCTGGCAAAGTGTGTGTCTCCAGTCCCCTCAAGTGGCAGGTCCACACAGAAGATACTAGCCTTCAACTGCTACTAGTTACTGCATTAGCTCAAGTGATAGAGGACTGTGCTGTAGATCTAAAGATCCTGTTCCTGCTGGTGATTCAGGTGAGTGGCCAATTTAGTGCCACATGTTTTCCCAATTTTTAAGTTTTTTTAAAAATTAGGAAACTGTGTTTTTAAAACTATGTTAAAAGAATGTTAAGATTGTAAAGTGAAACACTCAAAGGTTAGGAAATGCTGTTGCAACCCTGTTTTGGCCTCATACGCTGAATGCTACCTGGGAGAACTGGGTTTTATCCCTGCTTCTGCCACAGAGTTTTTACATGATGCTGAGCAAGTCACGGAAACCAGAGTTTTCACAAGTGTGCACAATGTGGCCCTTAATTTCTAGGTATCCAGTCTGAGACACCTGGGATCTGATTTGCAAAAGCACTGAGCACTGACAACTGAAACTGAGGTGAATGGCAGCTCTGTTTGGAAAATATGAAGTGCTATAAAATGTTAAGTACCCTGAAAAATCAAGACCTAGGGGTCAGATTGGGCATCCAAATGAATGGACCCTTTTAACAATTTTTCCTTTGACCTGTTCCCTGGTTCCCCATGTGTAAAATAGGAATAACCACCACCTCTCATCTCATACAGGTGTGAAAAAATAATGTTTGTGAGGCACTCAAATGCCGTATCAGTGGGCACTAGAGAAAAGCCCATGAGAAAATTAATAATTATGTATTCAGAGCAGGATTTGCATACTGTAAAGTAAATAAAGCCTGGGCCACACTCTGGCCAATAAGAATGACACAAAATATTGAATAAGCTATTAACTGAGCACTGTCCATCCTGTGTACTGAATGAGGCAGAAAAACTGGTATGTGATCATGTAATTAAAGACTATATAATAATGCAGACCAGGGGGCCAACTTAATTTTGCACAGGCATTTCCTAACTTCTGAGTGTTTAACTTTGTAACCTGAATACCATCATTTTAATATGGATTTCCTTTGTTTTTTTTAAATATAATTTGCATTTACGGTAGCAGGATTATCCGTAAAATATGCCTGCATAGTTCTTAAGACTTCCTGTAAAATTCTCCACTTGTCCTTCAGACAAATTTTCAATACAAAATAAGATGCAGCACGTGGGCAGATGGGAGGGCTGTTATTTGAATATATTCACAGTGTCTTAAAATCTAGTGTGGGACTTGCTGCTCATCCCCAAGATCCTTTCTCCATTGTCTTATATTTAAGTTTATGTTGGCAAACACAGCAAGTACCTTAGTATCACCACAGTTAACCAAGCATCAAAGGAACAACACAAAGGGAGAGAGAGAAAAGTTGAGACAGAAAAGCATAATAGATCTTACCTGAACTTTAATGCAGAACTAATTCTTTTACCAACCTGTAGAATATGGCTCAAAAAAGTTGCAATAATGAGCTCCCTAAGTCATCTACGAACCGAAAAACTTATGGTAAATTTACTACAGATTGATAGAATTACTAGAGCCTACGGTGATAAAACTAGCAGAAATAGGATAGACATTTAAATGATTCCTTCTACTATTTAAGTGAAGTTACGTGAAGGGCAAACTTTCAGATTTCCTCACATACATTATTTAAAAAGATTACAGGGGATACATTAAAAAGACACTTATCAAAATATTATTTACCTTTATTTCCTCTGACCTGAGATGTATTTTGCTATCAGGGCAACCACAAAAGCACTATACTAAATTTTCCCCTCTTAAATTAATGAGACGACCAGCACAGCACAGGCAGATTAAAACTTACGACCAGACAGAGGGAGACAAGACAATCTCAGTAAATATTTAAGCTATTTGGCTGAGCAACCATTTTAGCAACCGTTCTTTCAGCACTAATGTACATATATACCAGGCACACATGTGCACACTCCCAAATGTAGCAACGGCTTTTCTGAGAGGTCGAAAAGAGCATTTTCAAGCCTCACACAACATTCATGTTATCAATTCTATGTCCTTTTGGCATTTTTTAAAAAAGAAATCCCTCAAAAAAGTAGTGTGTATTCTGATGCCAATTTTTCCTACTACCTACAAAGCCCGAGCTTGAGAGCACACTTCAGCTGGGGGGAATTGGAGAAGGGGGGTGTCATCACAGAGCTGGGCTGGTGAAGATTGTCCATGCTGTGGAGTTGGGAAGTTAAGCCTCTAAGGGTGATCCTTTTACTGATGTGCCCCTCTACTCGACAAGCGTACACAAACACGCAGTGATCCATGAAGACAGAGAGCAGAATGAAAGGAAGGTGATGAGTTGACAGAATCTGCGAAAGGATGTCCAGAAAAAACTGCTAGAGAATGGTGGGGATGTGCAAAGGCTGGGACCCATCCATAGGCTCCTAGTTGAAGAAGAGAGTAGTTTTGAAAGGATCAAATAAAAATAAGTGCATCTGTGGGGAGGAAGGAACGATTTCCTCCTCAATATCACATCCCTATGCACAGCCTGTATATTAAGCCTTTTATTGCTCAGAAACACTATTATACAGTAACAGAACTATCTGTAATTTCAAAACACAAGAAGCTATAGCTCCTCACCCTTGTCTGCCACTCCAACACACAAAGTCTCCTTCCACTCTACTGATAGAAAAATACTAATTTAAAGCATATCAAAACACATTTTTATAATGTATAAAGATAATACCCAATGGGCTCCTGAGAGATCCATGAAATTAATCCCACTTGTGAAGGCCTTGATATTAGCTCTTCACTCCTGGGATGAGTTTAAAATCCCACAAAAGCCCATGATTTATTTCCTTCCTATACAACAGCAACAAACACTCACATAACTTTTCAGTAATGTAAAAATATCACTTTCAAGCCATTCACTTACATCAGAGATAAAGAGAGAGAAGGGAAGAGAGGAATTAGATGTTTTGAGACGTGAGCACTTAAGGGTCCATTCTACCTGTGTAATTCCCATAAATATTATGTTTATGCATTGAGCAAAGAGGTGAGATATAGTTGGTGCAAAACTGTCTTATCTACTTCCTATGTTTTATACCCATAGTATAGTGGCATAAAGCCTAGTTAAAGTTATTAATAAAGTAATATTGTTTCCTTTTCATGTCTATATAAGTCAAGAAGTAGGCATTATTATCCTGGGTTCTTTCTGGTCACATCAGTTTAGCTCATTATCAAAAGCAGAATAAGCAGCTCCTTTTTGTGTCTTTGTAGAAATAGAACTAAAATGTATTATAGTTTTGCAAAAAACTCCTTCAAAAGTTGCTTATGCTTCATCAGTTTTTGGGAAACATTCCACTTTAAAACAATTCTGCTACCTCATGTATGTTGTTTGTTGATTTTACATACTGAGTGGAATCCTGGTCCCACTGAAATAAACTGAATACTCCCACTGATTTCAATGAGGCTTAGATTTGGCCCAGAATATTTATACGACTACAAAGGACCAGGGTCTGACATTGCCATGCAATGCGCTGCAATTCATAGCTTATTGTATTGTTGCTTAATACTTCAATTAATTTCACCACCTCAAGTCGTCATTCTGTCTCTGACATCACAATACTCTTCAGCAGCACACTATGCTGTCACAGACAGATGATAAATTCCAAGTGAGGAATAAGCAGCAGGAGCTGAAGCGCTACCACATTTCATAGAAAATATATGAATTATTTAATTTTCATAATGTTTTATGTAGTGAGATATGCTTCCATCAAAATTAATGGGATAGTAATTTTCTCTACCTTCTAAAATCATTATAACACTGGGCGGAACCATCAAAACTACTTTTGGGGATGACACTAGCTTCCTTTCTATTTCTTCTACAAATTGTACAAAAGGGAAAATATACTTCCTTGCCTGTATAGTTTAGAAAATGACAGTGTTTAAGTCACTAATGTGCCACTAAAAATACAATGGCTCCATGACAAAAATAAAACAGCATAAGCAACGCAAATTTGTGCTAAAATGGATATGAGAGACACCATTAACACATAAAGAAAGTAATTCACATATCTTCGATAAATTAGCATTTTGCATGGCACTTCAAAGTTTCAGACCTGCATCAAAAATCCATAATCTTGCATTTGTGATTTCCAGATCATTACAAAATGCCAGGAGGTCTGTCAAAGAAAAAAGTTAAGTTATTCGTTTGAAAAGATCCACAGAAACTTCAACATCCACAACTGTTTCTTTTTCAACCGTGGGCCTATTCCTTCACCAATTTGCAGGGATTTCGGTGGCTAAGTCCCATTAATGCTAACATGGATAACGATATCTATTACTACATCTAGAGTGCATGAATAGGAGAAAAGACCCCTCCACTTATTTTACTGACCCACAAAAACCAGCCACAGTTGCGCTGAAATTGAACAGTGTCTTGCAATTTCATCCCTTAATTGAGAGCCCAGCTTATGGCAGGAATCCAGGGTCCTCACTCAGGCTGTTTTTCTTCCAATACTTTCAAGTCACTTACTGACCAAAAAAGAAATTACAGTGTGATTTAAAGTGAAATCAGTCAGCTTGCAGTCCCATCCCTTGCCCTCCTTTCCTCACCCCTCCCTTTTTTATTAACATGGTTGCAATTTTACCATAAGTCTTGAAATGATCTGTTCATCCCTGCAAACAGCTGTCCTACTGTGATGTAAGAGAAAACATTTGTAAAAATATTTATGTAAGGTTTAACTGTATCCTTCCTTCTAGTCCTTCAAAAACGTTTCCTAACATAAATGTTCCCTCTAATAACATACATACAGTTCTCTTTACTAAGTTTTAATAAAGAGGCTCCACATGCTACAGTATTACAACTTTAGTAAAAGTACTTAGTCACATCTGGGAGGTTGAGGGACAGGTAAAGTCTCAGGAAGAAGAATGTCTCTACCACATTCCCACTTTTCCCATCTCACTGTCTTTCACGTTCACCACTGCACTCCCACTTTCTATGGTCAGGTCTACACTACCACATAAGTCAATCCGACTTAAGTCGCTCAGGGGTGTGAAAGACACGCTAGTTAGTGACCTAAGCATTGTCCACACTGACACTATGTCAGTGGGAAATGCTCTCTCACTAACATAGCTTCCGCGTCTCGCCGAGGTGAACTAATTTAACCGACGGGAGACTGCTTTCCCGTTGGCATCGAGCATCTTCATCAGACGCGCTGCAGTTGCGCTGCTGTAGCGCTTCTAGTGTACACCTGCCCTGAGTCCCATCCCTCTGCAAATGTTTCTCTTTCCCCAGTCTTTCATCATTATCACTTAAGCTGCAACTGGCCCAGATGTGATATGCCAAGGTCATGGGTGACCAACAAATGACATGCCATAGGCCAGACCCAGGATCTGATGCCTTAAAGCCCTCACAGACTCACACCTTTCAATGAGAGAAGACATAACTTCTAATCTTGCTAACAGCAAGCGAGAGGTAGGTATCATACGTATCAGACCAGCAAGTACTTGAGTAGGAGAGGTGCTGTTATGCACCTATAAGTGAAGGGACAGTGGCCCAATCAATACAGGGGATCAGATGTCCCAAGTTCCTATTGAAACTGGGACAACATTCCACTTTCAATAGACTTGACCAAGGTAAAAGGAGTGCTGTACAAACACAGGACCAACGGGTAAGCCAAGAAGAGCATTCACCCACACCGCCATATCACAAATAATACAGCTGGAACAGACATGATGTGAGGATTTTCATCAACTTGTTTCTCTATAGGAAAAAATGATGTAGGGAGAGAAGATTATATTAATTGCTACTATTATTTCATTAATTCACCAGCATATAGAACTTTTATACAAATGTACTATAGTATTCTATGGTTTTAATCCAAAATACCCTAGCATGCAATATTATTTTCACAGTGTTTTGGACAATCATTATAAAATTCTTACTTTTTAAATAAGTAAACCCCTGTAAGTATATCTGACAATTCTCAATTTCAGTTCTTTGGAATTTGTTTAGAAACAATTTCATTAGCTTTTCATTTGACTTGCAGTTAGTAAAAACTAACAAATATAAAGGAGTGGTGATAAAATTTTTACCCTGGATGACTTCAGACACACACCTTGGCACAGAAGAAAGTGATATTGTAACCCCGTATCATTAATAAAAACTTTCAAAACAAAAGCAAGAGTGACACATGCTTGTGATGTCATATTCCATGCAGAATATTTTTGATGGACACGAATAAGTGTCCTGGAATGTAAACTGAAGTAGTTTGAAACAGAAATGTTCTATCCTTGGATTATGAAAAATAACAAACATCATATAATGTAATTCAAGAAAATTCTATCTTGGGGCTCAGATGACAAGCCACTTGAGCTACACTTTTGTGGTTTATAATGTCACCAGAATTCTCTGTGGAATTATATATAGAATAAATGATAGGCAGCGGTGAATTACAAGGCTATAATACATACAGTAAGTACCTAATATAGCCTTATAAATTACAGGCTTTTACAGCCTTGTATTTTACAGTATAATGTCACACATTGTAATGATACAATACACCAATACAAGACATGATATCACACTTAAACTCAAACAGAAGCCCATATAATGGTGAAGTAAAATCACTTCGAAAGTACACAGATTTAACATTTTTAAAAGAGAAATGTGCAGATCAAAACACAGGCAAAGACAGACATTAAGTGTCAGATAACAAATTTTTTTTTAATTCAACTGTAGATAATCAATGTTGGTATTGGGCTGTGTGATTAGTCTTGTGCTTTGCACTGCCACGTGGGACATCCACAGCGGGATTTCTGCACTCAAGGGACAGGGCAAAGGGTGCCTCACATCACTGAACAGCGACTCCTCCAGCTGATGAAGCAGCAGCACTGATCGGCTTACTGGGGATTCCCATCCACATCTCTGTGCCCAAAGTATAATGTTGGGTCTAGGGGATGATGGTATAAAGTGAGGGAGGGAAATTGGATCCTTGGACTCCTGGACAGGACCCCTCCCAGCCCAGGCAGAACAAATAAAACTGCTAAGAACTCTAAACTAGGTGCTTTTTTGTTGGTGGTATGCAAAGAAACTAAACCTAAAAAGCACACTCAAAATGGACTTTTATTACTGGGTTGGGATGACATGCACAACACGAGTATGCACCCCTTCTTGCTAATATTATTGCTGGAGCTTCTGGATTAAAATATCAGTAGTTCATTGTGACCTTATTTTATAGGTTTGTATACTTTAGCTCCCCACTAATAATAATGGGAGTTACATATAGTCACTGAAATCTATGGGATCACTCACACGTTTAACAGGCAGGAGTGCGCTCAAGTATCTTCCTGAAGGAGGGCCATATTGCACAGGGTGAAACCGGAGCCATTTCTTTAACTCACTCACTGCTGTTCTTTGGGAGCTGGCTAAAATGGGAATTGTATAAGCATGTTTGGTTTAACTTTGCAAAAAA
The DNA here is from genome assembly GCA_032164245.1 of Sternotherus odoratus. Taxonomy (NCBI): domain Eukaryota; kingdom Metazoa; phylum Chordata; order Testudines; family Kinosternidae; genus Sternotherus; species Sternotherus odoratus. The sequence continues at coordinate 67,510,730 of JAVMKO010000002.1, read as the reverse complement.
ACAAACCGCTTCTGATGTGGCCCATCTCTAGTATTTGGATAATGTTAATATTTTAATAGAATAACTTTCAACAAACTTCTAGTGAGGATATAAACTATAAAATTGCAGCATCAGTGGAATATGCTATTCACCAGATGACAAATCCAGAACGCCATATTCAGGCAAATACCCACTAACTTCAATGAGAGTTTGCCTGACAAAGGAGAGTCAGAAATATCAGTGTACGGTCTTCATGATTTTCTCCCTTGTATGAACATCCTTTATCACCAGAAAAACCAAGAGTGTAATAGTCTAGTAAATGTTCCACTGGTGAATTACAAGGAGCTGAGCACCGCTGTCCATTTATTGTATCCTTTTATTACATGGCTGAAATGCTTATGAATTATTCTATAGGCTGAATTACACTGGAAATTGCTAATGATCAGGAATGCTAGATAAAACAGACCAGGAGCAGCCTAACACATGTGAGGCAATTATTTTGAGGCAAACTAAGTGAGATGATGTGTCTGCTTAACACTGAACTGTTCTCACAAACACCACACCTCAGAGAAAGGAAAGACTACTACAGCTTTCTAAGGCTACCAACAAGACACATGCTTCATTCTTTATTTAAAATAGGGTTTTTTTCTGATTCAGGGACAAATTAAATAGTGTACATACATTACAACTTTGTCAGCCTGTAAACTTTGAGAAAGGTTATCTGGCAGGCTTAGGACCTATCAAGCTAACTAGGAAGAAACTATTTCAATGCACTCCCTGCAGTACAATGTAAGAGACCAGGATTAAATATCTTATCAAGCACGTAGTTATGATAAACCAAGTGGTAAATGATCAAAATAAAAGAAAGAAGCCATTCTAATTAGTAATTATTTGAGTCTTACTGGGATACTAACAGCTAAAAAATATTTTCCATATCCTGTCCAATGATTTTCCACTTTGCTGAAGCTGGATGTCTTCAGCTAGAAGACAAGAAAACAACACTGCATGCTCCTACAGAAGAAATGCATCTATACATACGTAACCTCTCTCCATCAGAAGCTTTGGTAATCTTATTTTTCTGACTTCTAAATGGGCATTCCGTTTAAGAATCTAGGGTTGCATTACTGCAGGAAAACAGGGTTACTTACCTGTAACTGTTGTTCTTCGAGATGTGTTGCTCACATCCATTCCACTATAGGTCAGGCACGCGCTGCGGGCCTGGTTGCCGGGCAGATTTTTCCCCTAGCTGCAGACTGGGCGAGCAGGGAGCCCCCTGGAGTGGCGCCACTGAGGCACTCTATAAGTACCCCTGCGACACAGTCTGGCCCCCAGTTCCTTCTTTGCCGGCTAACCCGACAGTGGGGAAGGAGGGCGGGTCTGGAATGGATGTGAGCAACACATCTCGAAGAACAACAGTTACAGGTAAGTAACCCTGTTTTCTTCTTCGAGTGATTGCTCACATGCATTCCACTATAGGTGACTACAAGCAATACCTAGGAGGTGGGGTCGGGTGGACCCATTGCTGCTCGTAAGACCGCTGACCCAAACGCCGCATCGTCCCTGGTTTGCTGGACTATGGCGTAGTGGGCGGCGAAGGTGTGGACGGAGGACCAGGTAGCCGCCCTGCAAATGTCCGTGATAGGGACTCCTTCCCGGAAGGCCGCAGAGGACGCCTGTGCTCTCGTGGAATGTGCTGTTACTCTCTCAAGCGGCTTGCCCGCGAGTTCATAACAGGTGTGAATGCACGAGGTGATCCAGGAGGAGAGCCTTTGGGCGGAGACTGGCTGGCCCTTCATTCTTTCCGCAATTGCTACGAAAAGTTGCGTTGATTTCCTGAATTGCTTTGTTCTGTCTAAATAAAAAGCAAGAGCCCTCCTAACGTCCAACGTGTGTAATTGTTGTTCCCTTCCAGAGGTATGTGGTCTAGGATAAAAGACTGGGAGACAAATGTCTTGATTCACATGGAAGGGAGAAACCACCTTAGGCAGGAAGGCCGGGTGGGGACGTAGCTGCACCTTGTCATTGTGGAAAATAGTGTAGGGCGGCTCGGAGGTCAGTGCACGGATCTCTGACACTCTGCGAGCCGAGGTGATAGCTACTAGGAATGCCACCTTCCAGGAAAGGTGGAGTAAGGAACACGTGGCGAGGGGCTCGAACGGGGGCATCATAAGGCGTGAGAGCACCAGGTTGAGGTCCCAGGGTGGAATGGGACACTTGACGTTCGGGTACAGTTTATCCAGGCCCCTGAGGAAACGGTCTACCACAGGATCTGAAAAGACTGAGTGGTTCTCCTGGCCCGGATGAAAAGCCGATATGGCAGCGAGGTGGACGCGTATGGTAGAAGTAGAAAGGCCCTGGTTTCTAAGGCCTAAGAGGTAGTCCAGTATGCGCGGGATAGCCGCCTCACTTGGGACTATATCCTGTTGTCTGCACCATGCAGAAAAGCGGGTCCACTTGGCTGTATAGGTACTTCTGGTGGATGGTTTTCTACTTCCCAGAAGGACATTCTGTACCTCAGTCGAGCATAAGAGCTCAGGACCTCTCAGCCATGGAGTAGCCAAGCTGTGAGGTGGAGGGACTGCAAGTCCGGATGCAGGAGGCGACCGTGATCCTGCGAGATCAGGTCGGGCCACAGCGGGAGGCTGATGGGAGGGGCCCTGGACAGCCGGAGGAGGGACGCATACCAGCATTGCCTGGGCCAGGCCGGGGCTATGAGGATGACGTGTGCCCTGTCCCGTCTGATCTTCAGGATCACCTTGTGGAGAAGCGGGATCGGAGGGAACGCGTAGAACAGGTGCCCCGTCCAGGGTAGGAGGAAGGCATCTGTCAGGGATCCCCGGGAGCTGCCTCGAAAGGAGCAAAACTGGAGGCACTTCCTGTTCTGCCTGGAGGCGAAGAGATCGATGTGGGGAAATCCCCACCTCAGGAAGATCGGTCGGATGACATCCGGCCGAAGGGACCACTCGTGGGACATGAATGACCTGCTGAGGTGGTCCGCCAGTGTGTTCTGAATCCCGGGGAGGAAAGAGGCCACCGGGTGAATGTTGTGGGCTATACAAAACTCCCATAGGAGAATCGCCTCTTGACACAGGGGATTGGATCGGGCCCCGCCCTGCTTGTTTATGTAGTATTGGGCTGTGGTGTTGTCCGTCAGCACCGCCACACAGTGACCCTGTAGCGTGTCCCGGAACGCTTGGCACGCAAGTCGGACTGCCCTCAGCTCCCGGACATTGATATGGAGGCAGAGGTCTGACTCCGACCAGCGGCCTTGTGTCCTGAGATCCCCTAGGTGAGCTCCCCAACCCATCGACGAGGCGTCCGTCACTAGGGACATGGACGGGCTGGGGGGGAGGAAGGGGACCCCTCGGCACGCATTGCTCTGGTCTTCCCACCAGGTCAGAGCGGATAAGGTGGCGTTGGGGATAGAAAGGAGGGTGTCCAAACTGTCCCGTCTTGGCCGGTAGGCCACTGCGAGCCACGATTGCAGTGGGCGTAGTCGCAGTCTGGCGTGCTGTAACACGTAGGTGCACGACGCCATGTGACCTAACAGGCTGAGGAAGACTCTGGCCGTGGTCATTGGACAGCTGCGGAGCTGTCTGATAGCCGACTGGATGGCGAGAAACCGGGGTTGGGGCAAAGACGCCCTTGCCACCCTGGAGTCTAGTAGGGCCCCAATGAACTCTATGCTCTGGGTGGGCTCCAGGGTGGACTTTACCTCGTTGAGGAGGATTCCCAGGCGGTCGAAGGTGTTGATGACCAGACGCACGTGTTCTGACACTTGGACCCTGGAGGTGCCCCGGATCAGCCAGTCGTCTAGGTACGGATATACCTGTACCCCGCGGCGCCGCAGGAACGCCGCCACTACTGCCATGCACTTCGTGAATACCCTGGGCGCGGTGGACAGGCCGAAGGGCAGGACTGCGAATTGATAATGTTCTTCCGCTATTAGAAAGCGGAGGTAGCGCCTGTGAGAGGGTTTGATGCTCACGTGGAAGTAGGCATCCTTCATGTCGAGGGCAGCGAACCAGTCTCCCGGATCCAGAGAGGGAATAATAGTGCCCAAGGTGACCATGCGGAACTTGAACCTGATCATGTAGGTGTTGAGTTCGCGCAGGTCCAGGATGGGCCGGAGGCCCCCTTTCGCCTTGGGGATTAGGAAGTAGCGGGAGTAGAACCCCTTTCCCCTGAACTCCTGTGGTACAGGTTCGATGGCTCCCAGTGCGAGGAGCGACCTGACCTCCTGTACAAGCGGTTGCTCGTGAGATGGGTCCCTGAAGAGGGACGAGGGAGGTGGGTGGGTTGGAGGAGTGGAGGAGAGTTGGAGGGAGTATCCCACCTCCACCGTGCGGAGGACCCACTGGTCCGATGTGATGTCTGACCATGCACGGTGGAAGTGAGACAAACGGTCTCCGAAGGGAGGATCCAGGACTGTAGTTATTAAGCTGCCCCCGGGCGCACCATCAAAAGTTGGACCTAGGCCCCTGGGGAGGCTTAGGTCCCCGCTGTTTCCCGCCCTGCCTAGGCCCCTGACGCTTGCGGAAGGGGCGGTTTCTCCTGCCGGAGGAGTCCTGTGGCTGGCGGGCGGGAGGGAAGAACTTCCGGCGCGGAGGGACGAAGGGGCGCCTTTGCGGCCCCGGGGCGTGCATGCCGAGGCCCTTGAGGGTCACCCCTCTGTCATTGAGGGCCTGGAGCCGCGCATCTGTGCCCTCCGAAAAGAGGGCCTGTCCCTCAAACGGGAGGTCCTGGATTTTGTACTGCATCGCCGGGGCAAGGCTGGATGAGGAGAGCCATGCTGCCCGGCGAAGGGCTATGCCCGAGGCCATAGTCCTGGCCGCCGAGTCCGCTGAGTCCAGGGCCGCTTGCAGGGTGTGTCTTGAGATATCCCTGCTCTGAGTCAGAAGGGCCCTAAACTCCTGTCTGCTCTCCTGGGGGAGAGCGGTCTCGAATTTGTTGAGGGCCTCCACTGTATCGAAGTGGTGCCTACTCATTAGGGCCTGATGGTTAGCCACCCGAAGTTGGAGGCCCCCGGAGGAGTAGACCTTCCTGCCAAAATGGTCCAGCCTTTTGGCTTCTTTGGCCTTAGGTACCTGGGCCTCCTGTCCATTGCGCTCTTTATTGTTCACCGACTCCACCACCAGGGAGGAGGGCGTAGGGTGAACATACAAGTACTCATAGCCCGTGGCCGGGACAAAGTAGCGCTTCTCTACCCCCCGGGCGGTGGGGGGGATGGAGGCGGGGGTCTTCCAGACCGACGTGGTGTGCGCTTTAATTGTATTAATGAATGGCACAGCCACACGTGCCGGGGTGCCCTTTGTCAGCATGGTGGTGACCGGGTCATCCACCATCTGGATCTCCTCAAGGGGCAGGTTCATATTTTTCGCAACTGCCTGGAGGAGGTGCTGGTAATTAGAGAGTTCCAGGGCGGGCGGGCTGTTGGAAGAGGTGCCCGCCACCACCTCAACCCCCACTGGGGAGGCGTAAGGCCCTGGCTCTCGGGGGCTGTGTATTGCCGACGGCTGGCTGGCCAAGGATGGCCCTGGTAGGTCCTGCCGAGTAGCCCTGGCACATACTGGGAACCCCGGCTCGGACTGGGTTTCCCCCGGTTGGTCATGCTCCCATGCCACCCATTCTGGCCAGGTCGGGTTTAGGGTGGCTGGGGCTGGTCCCATTACTGGAGGGGACGCCGAGGCAGAAGAGTGCCATGGAGCCGCTGTGGTGGCCGACTGGAGGGCCTTGGGCGGAGAGTCATGCTGGGTTTGTGTGCCAGCCGACTCTCTACGCCTCCGGCGCCGAGGGCTTCTCGACCGGTGCCGGGAGAAGTGACTGTCCCCTGATGATCGGCTACTGCTGGATCCACTTCTGCGGGATCCACGGTGCCGCGATGACGACCGGTGCCGGGCTGATCGTCGGTGCCGCGATGAGGTCCGGTGCCGGGGCGAGCGGCGGTGCCGCCTAGATGTGGAGCGCCGATGTCTGCGGTGCCGCGACGACGAACGGTGCCGAGGAGATCGGTGCCGTGTCGATCGTGACCGGTGCCGCGACGACGAGCGGTGCCGGGAAGATGAGCGGCTCGGCGAACGGCGTCCAGAGCGGCCCCTGTGGCAGCTGACGGACCGGTGCCGGGAGTGCGACCGGTGCCGGGAGTACGACCGGCGTCTGTCCGTGCGGGAGTGCCGGGACTCCGACCGGCGCCAGGACTCAGACCGGCGGCCGGAGCGCGATCTGCGCGATCGGCCATGAGGAGACCCGGAGCATGGTCTCAACTCATTGCGGCGCCGAGACTGCGACCGGTGCCGGGAAGCTGACCGGTACCGGGAGTTAGATCGGCGCCGCGAGATCGATCGGCGTCCATGCCCAGCCGGGCTTCGAGCCGCGATCTCCGTCACGGTCATGGGCGGCTTGCCCCTAGACCGGACAGGTTGCTGAGGGGTGTCCTCGGCAAGCAACCTCCTCGCAGCAGCGAACGCCTCCGGCGTGGAGGGAAGCTGCTGCGGAATCGGCACCCTGAGTGGCGAGACCACTGGCACCGGACTCGACGGGGCCTCCTGCGGCGCCGGAGTCGTCGGTGCGGGTGCGGGCGGCTGTGCCTCTGGTCGGCTCCCCGGCGGCGACCGTGGGCGCGTGAGCGGTGCCGGAGGCTGCACGCGGTCCGGTGCCGATGCTGGGCGCGGATCCGAGTCCTTTCTGCGCTTAGCGCTGGGGGAGCGCGACCGGTGCCGAGGCCTTGCTTTCGCCGGCTTGGGTGCGGGGCCCGGTGCCGCACTCGAGTCCGGAGTGAGGGCCGCCTCTAACAGGATCTGCCGCAGGCGGGATTCTCTGTCCTTGCGGGTCCTGGGTTTGAAGGCCCTGCAAATTTTGCAGGAGTCTGCCAAGTGCGCTTCCCCGAGGCACTTAAGGCACTTGGAGTGTGGGTCCCCCGCAGGCATGGGCTTCCCACACTCCGCACATGGCTTGAATCCCGGAGCCTTGGACGACATGGCTCCGGTGGCAGGGAAAACCCCTGCACCTAACTATTTACACTATAACTACTTAACGACTTCTTAACAACTACTTAACAACAACTATTAATGAGAACAATAGGAATAACAGCTAGGAGATAAGGAGAACGCTCAAGAGCAGTACTCCTGTTCCGACTACCAGCGCGAGCGGTGAAGAAGGAACTGGGGGCCAGACTGTGTCGCAGGGGTACTTATAGAGTGCCTCAGTGGCGCCACTCCAGGGGGCTCCCTGCTCGCCCAGTCTGCAGCTAGGGGAAAAATCTGCCCGGCAACCAGGCCCGCAGCGCGTGCCTGACCTATAGTGGAATGCATGTGAGCAATCACTCGAAGAAGAACAACTACTTAAGTTCATTTCCCTGGCATTTCTAGAGTACAGTACCAAATTGTAAATGCTGAACTGTACTTATCCCTTTTGAATATTTCTGACCAAGTTTCTCCCTGCTGGAAAACCGAAAGCATCTTAAAAAGGGTAAAAAGTGATCGTATGTGCCCTCTGATAAGGCAGAGGAAAGGACAGAGAAGAGAAAAGAAGTCGTGCGCTGGTCTGCTAGCTGTGGTGCAGTGCATCATGCCACCATGCCAGAGATCAGAGTTTAGGGGTAGTCTTTCAGTTCCAAGACTTAGGGGAAACAGAGTATAGTTTAGGAATAATGCATTTCTGTGTCTGAGAGGAGGAATTCAATGCAGCAGCACTCCATCTGGCTGGCTAACTATGCACTGAAGTAATAAAGAAAGAGAGATTGGGGGGTGGGGGCCACACAATTTGGCCTGTGCCAAAAACACAGTTAGGAATGTGATGATGCTCCATTAGAATTCTTACTAAGGAGCTGATGCAAAAGTTTTAAAAATTAAATTGAGTTGTACATAAGTTAACATACACAATAACTGGAGAGACCGTTTAATGGAAAACGTTTGTTGCTATTTTTCATAAGAGATGGTTTTTACAAAACCAAGCAAAAGTTTAAAAAAAAAATTAAAAAAAACCCCACAACCATTCCATAAATACAAAACCGTTTCTATTTGGCAATGGGTAGCAAAGAGGACAGATGCATTTTCATAAAAGGCACCACACGGAAGAGAATAGTTTTATTTTTTCTTCTTAAATAAGGATGCCAGTGTTTCACAGGACACTTAGAAGTACTTAAAACACAAAACATCTTCAAATGCATTAAGCACACAGAGAAGCATTTTAACTATAGCATGCTTGCTTTGTCAAACAGGCAGCTGGCAACACTTTTCTAACGAACAGGGCAAGCATTCCATCCAAGGAAAGTGTTACCAAAATATGGCAGGAGGCTCAGCTTGACCCTCAGACTCAAATATCAAAAGCCAGTTTCACTCATTACTTTTCCCAAGGAAAGAAAATGCCCAGTTAACCCTTTGACTCCAAAAAGGCAGAAATATTTTACATTTTTTCTGAAGTGGGTCTGCATGAGTTACACAGGGTTTGCATGCCACCCTCTGCACCTTATGGGGGGGGGGGGAATCTTTGAAAGACATGGAACAAAAATGGATTTCTAAACATATTAAAAGTTCTTTTCTACCCTTTCCTCCTACCCCCCATACAGACTGCTTTGTTGTTGATTAAAAGATTAAAACTCAATTGATCTTCAATTATTCTGCCATTGTAAATATACCTATCAAGCCTTTGCAGGATAACAGCTGTATCAGCAGAAACATTTGTTTAAAACACACACTCTTCCTATCAAAGTTTATGTGCCTGCATTTAGCCTAATTAATTTTGTCATCTCTTCTATTCACAACATCTTTAAAGAAAAACGGGGGAGAGGGAACAGCCTTTTAAAGAGAAAGATGGGACTCTTGTCAACAGAAAGAAAGATAGCAAAAAATAAATAAAGCTAATTTATCATTTAAGAAGGGAAAAGAGTGCAGGAGAAAAAAAACACGCTGAAG
>JAVMKO010000002.1:67441839-67496839 GCA_032164245.1 Sternotherus odoratus | reverse complement strand
CAATTTTACTTGTACTGTGAGCTTCTTTGGTGAAGTTGTCTTTTATTGCTAAATGACAACGTGAATGATGAAATTCAGTTGCTATGCTAGAAAAACAAAAAACAAACACTGGTCCCTAATCCCCAAGGAAAAGTGGACCTTCATTATGAATCATCCTTACCAGCAAATTTTGGAAATCTTAAATAAAAGTTGTTATGCACTTATAGAAAAAATGATGTATAAAACCATTAATTATTTTTTTTTAAAAAACCACAACACACACAACCTTTACTAGAAAGATTCTCCTCCTGCTCCTAATCTTTAAAACCAAGGTTAGACAGTGTGCCACCAGCCTTCAGTGGTTATTTAAACAGAACTTCCCTAGTGCAAGGGACATCAATGAATAACGCTAACATCAAATCTGCTCAGTTTTATTGCATACTTGCAGGGCTCTTCATATTGCTGAGACCACAATGAAGAGCCCTGTAAGCACATAATAAAACCAAACCCGTTGGATGTTAGCAATTTTTCTACAAAATAGAAATGTATCCACTTCGTTATCACACAGTGTTTATTAGCCTTCTCCTTTTGCATAGCTACTTAATTGTTTTTGGTATTTCATCTAGATTCCTCCTAACTGGACTGCGAAGAAGGTTCACCGATTTTTTTTTAAGATGTGAAATTTTATTTTATTTTCTAAATTGTTTCTCTAGACAATTAACTTCTGAAACCAATAAAAGTGTAGCTCTGTGTATTATAGAAGTATTTATGATGTTTTCAAGGAATTTTTTTCACCAAGACAGAAAATATTCTTTTAATAAGCCCTTTTTACTACAAGATGTTATTATTGGTCTCGTCTTTATTGTTGTTTTCATATTTTCAACATAACATGATGCAAAAAATACAGAGAAAATCAAAAAGACAGAAATGCACAAAATTGAAATGCTATATAATCTACTAAAATGTTTATTAAAATTAAAACTGTCTGTCAAGGCAAAATAAAAAAAACAATTTTGCTTGTAATCTTCATACCAGACATGGAAAAGCAGCCAAATTCATGTACTGCATACTGTCTGCAGCTTACATGAATTCACAAAAACCAGAGAAGGTGCTTTCACTAGAAATAATGTTGAAATGCAGCCTAAAAACTAAACACTGCTTAAGCTGTTACTCCTTTTCTGAGTGCCTGGAGAAAATTTTAGAAAACCCTATTAAAATAGAGGAAAGAGCCAACATAAGAACAACAACATTGGCTATTATAAATACATTGGGAATACACAATACCCTTCCCACTAAAGATTCCATTAATTAGAACAAATACTAACATCTATAGGGACTGCCAAAAAAAGGGTACAGTCTGCACGTGCAGACGTCTTATGGCAGTCAGTGGGACTCACACACAAACATCAGAGGTAGTATATGTCCCCCTAAAGATTAAGAGGTTACCGTATATGACTGTAACTAGTATGTAACCTGTGTAACCTTGAGTGGGAATCAGAACACAAAATTATAAATAAAGCAGAAGTATTAGATGAACAGGGATTTTTCAAAGGAGCCTAAGGGAGTTAAACTCCTGGGTCACATGGAAATTCAATGGCAGTTGGGTGCTTGATTTTTTTCAAAGTCCCGTCCGAAATGATAAAGTGTTTGGATCATTAATAACACTCATTTTTATCTAGATGAATTCCATTTGGAGAAAAAAAAGAGGGTAGCCAGAGCATCCACGACCTTCCTTTGCATTTGACCATGATGCAACTATATTTGCTTTTTCCATATGTTTGTTTTTTATAAAAAAAATTTTAACAAATATAGTACACAGGGGCCAAAGAAAACAGCAAAGGTACTAATAATAATTCAGGCTGTTGTCAGACTTAGCTCTGCTCTGCTCTGCTATAGAAAAATATTTTTCCAGTTTAAAAAAAAGTTTTTTCCCAGGTGAATCACTTTGGTTAAATAACTTTGCAGCTGATTTTAAACAGTAGTTTTATGCAAGTTTACTCGGTGTGAGTAAGAGCTAAGTAGATCAGGGACTAGATGCAAAAAAACCAGTAAAATATATTTTCCAGTTTTAAAAAATATCCCTGGTCAGTATCAAAGTCAGTCTCTAATATACACTGTATTTTACTGTTGATAAAGCAGCACGTTGTTGATAAGTAGATAGCCCAAAAAGAGAGGCCTGTTCTTTGTTTACAAGATTACACTCATAAGCAACAGATGTCGTAATAGACTACACTGCAGTTGGCTGATGATCTCCTGCTAGCACCGGATGAGGACCCAGCGTCCATACAGATTTTATTAGAATGGTCAGGTGCCTTTGAGCCAACTGACCATGCTCATCTGTGGCCCAGGAGCAGGTGGGTGCGGTCCTAGGTGGAGTAGTGGACCATTCTTTTCTTTTTCAGAGGGAACCCCCCCCCCGAGGGGAACCCCCCCTTTCCCCCCCACCCCCCCGAGACAAGCCCTGAAATTACGATGGTGAGTTGTGTTAAACCATCAGAGATATGGCAAGGTGATATTGGTTCCTTTAGTGGGGAAGCATGCCTGACTTTTGTTACTCCAGTCCAATAGTGTGTGCTCTATTGCAGTGGTCCCCAACCCCCGGGCCGCGGACCGGTACCGGTCCATGGATCAATTGGTACCGGGCCGCACAAGAAATAAATTCCCTTCAGCAGCGCCGCCCTCACGCAGCACCTTTCCGCAGCGCCGCCTTCCCTTCAGCAGCAGCCGCCCTCACGCCAGCGCACTCAGGGAGAGGAGGAAGAGCCGCTGCTGCCCTCACGCAGCGCCGCCCTCACGCAGCGCCTTTCCGCAGCGCCGCCTTCCCTTCAGCAGCGGCCGCCCTCACGCCGGGGCACTCAGGGAGAGGAGGAAGAGCCGCCGCCGCCGCCCTCACGCAGCGCCGCCCTCACGCAGCGCCGCCTTCTCTTCAGCAGCGGCCGCCCTCACGCCGGGGCACTCAGGGAGAGGAGGAAGAGCCTCGTGGCTTTAAGCCCTGCGAGCCGGGCTGGAGCACTGAGGAGTTCAACCCCCCTCCCCTCCCTCCCCGGGCCGCAGTAAAATTGTCAAGCGTTGACCAGTCCGCGGTGATAAAAAGGTTGGGGACCACTGCTCTATTGCATTCTCAATTGCTTCTGGCTTTCCAGGTAATGGCAATGACCATGAGTGCTTTGTACTATTTATTCTTGGGCAGGAGGCTGTAAACTCCTCTTCCTGATGGGTGGCTCACCAAAGCACTCCATACCTTTTGTCACCTCAAGACTAGATTACCGCACTCTACTGAGTTTCTCCTTAAGACTGCTTCAGAACTTCAGTTGTTGGAGAATGGGCAGACATTTGCTGAGGAGTGTTCACTGCAGAGAGCACATTACTCCAGTGCTCTGGGATCTGTACTAATGCTCAGTTTCCTTCCAGGCCCAATTTAACGTGTTGATTTAACCTTTAAATGCTTAAATCAGTTGGAATCTGCTTACAACAAATATCACCTCTCTTTTCTTGCAACACGTTGTCATTTGAGATCCTTACTCTATAACAGTTCTACCTGCTTTAATCTTGTGGAGATTGGAGGTCCCCGGTGAGGGCTCTTCACTTGTGGAACTTACTCTCCTTATTTTATCACAGCTCAAACAGGTTGACCTTGAGGTTACAAACTCCATTAGTTCTTCCAAGATTTTTTAACTGGACAAGGGGGAACTTTGTTTGGTGAACCAAAGGAATTTTGAAGAGTTTTATTATTATTTTGCATGCTGATCCTAATTAGTGTTGAGAATTTTACAAGGACTGTACTTCTGCTCAGGCACAAGAAGGATGCAGTTTTCTAAGCTGAAATAAGGCTAATATGGTCTCTGCCCTTCTCTAAAGTTCCTTGTCATGAAAGTCTACAAACACTTACAGAGGGGTTCCATCAAATTAGGGCTTCCAACTTTGGTTGGATGTATTCCTGGCACTTTTCCTGGAGGTTTCATCATGTGACAGTCTTTAATTAAAGATTCATCTTTAATTCTTGGAGACTCCAGGACAATCCTGGAGGCTTGGCAACCCTACGTCAAATCCTCGTCCCTTGTGACATATTCCTTAACATGGTCAGGCAAGCACACTAGTAGCTCCCCAAGGGTCAGTCCTCGGACCAATCCTATTCAACTTATTCATAAATGAGCTGGAGAAAGGGGTAAACAGTGAGATGGAAAAGTTTGCAGATGATACTAAACTGCTCAAGATAGTTAAGACCAAAGCAAACCGTGACGAACTTCAAAAAGATCTCACAAAACTAAGTGATTGGGCAACAAAATGGCAAATGAAATTTAATGTGGATAAATGTCAAGTAATGCACACTGAAAATAAAAAACCCAACTATACATACAATATGATGAGGGCTAATTTAGCTACAACTAATCAGGAAAAAGGTCTTGGAGTCATCGAGGGATAGTTCTCTCAAGATATCCACGTAGTGTGCAGCAGCAGTCAAAAAATCAAATAGGATGATAGGAATCATTAAAAAGGGATAGAGAATAAGACGGAGAATATCTTATTGCCCTTATAAGAATCCATGATGCACACATATTTTGAATACTGTGTACAGATGTGGTCTCCTCATCTCAAAAAGATATACTGGCATTAGAAAAGGTTCAGAGAAGGGCAACTAAAATGATTAGGGGTTTGAAACTCGTTTCATATGAGGAGAGATTAACGAGGCTAGGACTTTTCAGCTTGGAAAAGAGGAAACTAAGGGGATATGACAGAGGTATGATAGATTTTATAATCATGAGTGGTGTGAAGAAAGTGGATAAGGAAAAGTTATTTACTTGTTCCCATAATATAAGAACTAGGGGCCACCTAATGAAATTAATGGGCAGCAGGTTTAAAACAAATAAAAGGAAGTTCTTCACACAGCACACAGTCAACTGGTGGAACTCCTTTCCTGAGGAGGTTTGAAGACTAGGACTATAACAGGGTTAAAAGAGAACTGGATAAATTCATGGAGGTTAAGTCCATTAATGGCTATTAGCCAGGATGGGTAAGAAATGGTGTTCCTAGCCTCTGTTTGTCAGAGGGTGGTGATAGATGACAGGAGAGAGATCACTTGGTCATTACCTGTTAGGTTCACTCCCTCTGGGGCACCTGGCACTGGCCACTGTCGGTAGACAGGATACTGGGCTGGATGGATGTTTGGTCTGACCCAGTACGGCCATTCTTATGTTCTTAAGATGTGGGTGTCATCCCCACATAGCAGTAGCATTTGTTTATGCTATTTTCTGTCAGCTAATAACAGACCTTCATTATCTCATATGACATCGATATTTCCTAGCTTTTGTATGCCACCCAGTCTCCACTTCTATCAGAAGAAGTCCATAGGGGAGCATCACCTTTGCTTATTTCTGCTTTCAGACAGATAAACACAAGTCTGACATATGGAAGGAACAAGAAGTTGTCAACTAGAACCATCTTCTTGTTTTCTGCCCCAGGCCTTCACCCTCTCTCTAAATAAAATGCAGTAAGGCATGACAGGAAAACTGCTTCATAGCTTACCCCAAAACGCTTCTTCCCCTTAAAACATAATGACATAGCCATTTTCCAAGTCACCCCAGACTACAATGCGTTGGTCCAGATCATGTTTGCAGTTGGAAGTAGTGAAGTTCTCTCTTTCAATTTCTTATGGGCAGCACTTCGAGTGGTGTATGATGGCAGGTCTACATTAAAACAATGCATTGGTTCCACTGCACCACTGTAGCACTTACGTGAAGCGCTCCTAAAATGAGGTAGAGCTTCGTCTCCCATTGGCATAGTTAATCTACCACTCCAAGAGGTGGATTAACTATGAGAGAAGCTCTCCTATCGACATACCACTATCTGCGGGGGGGGGGGGGGGGGGGGGGGGGGGGGGGAGGAGAGGAGAGAGAGTAGGTAAGTTGATGCAACTGCCACTCAGGGGGAGGAGAGAGAGTAGGTAAGTTGATGCAACTGCCACTCAGGGAGTGTGGATTTTGCATACCATTGACCAACATAGTTATAACCAATATAGGTCTGTATATCAGCCTGGCCTGAGTGTGCTCTGTAAAGCTCTGTACCATGAGTACTGTAGATGTTCTTCAGGCAGAAATCTGATAGCAGTCCAGGTAACTGCGAATCGCACCTGATCAAGAAACAGATACCAATAAAGATGGCAGCACTGCCAGTGTCTCACTAGACTACTGTGTTTTAAAAAACAAAACAAAAAAGTCAACCTCTTCTAATCAAAAATCAGTAATAAATAAATCAATGAGTCCAATTTACTCAAGAAATTTGGGCCACATCTTTTATAAGAGCTCAAGAAAAATCCCTTTAGTATTTCCAAGTTATCACCTCAGCATCCGTAAGTTCTCTACAACAGAGTCTCTTCCCATCACATTTATGCTTGTAGTTTGGGGTGGGTCTCCCACTAGCAGTCTTGTTGCATTTCTTCAACATGACACTAAAAATGGACTGTGATATTCCACAGCATTTTGTCATCTTGCCTGATTGAAAGATCTTTCCTGAGGCTCCTTCCTTAATATAATGCAGAATTTTTGCCTTCCCTTTCAAAAGAGAACTCCTTGTTTCTCTGAGGTGATTGTACACTGGTGCAAGACAGGTCTCTCTTTCACGTTAAATTTTAGTTCATTTCAATTAGAATCAGAGAATCAGAGAATATCAGGGTTCAAAGAGACCTCAGAAGGTCATCTAGTCCAACCCCCTACTCAAAGCAGGACCAATCCCCAACTAAATCATCCCAGCCAGGGCTTTGTCAAGCTTGCCCTTAAAAACCTCTAAGGAAGCAGATTCCACCACCTCCCTAGGTAACCCATTCCAGTGCTTCACCACCCTCCTAATGATTTTTCCCCCTAATATCCAATCTAAACCTCCCTCACATCCTTCTTATAGTGTGGAGCCCAAAACTGGACACAGTACTCCAGATGAGGCCTCACCAATATTGAATAGAGGGGAATAATCACGTCCCTCGATCTGCTGCCAATGCCCCTACTTATACAACCCAAATGCCATTAGCCTTCTTGGCAACAAGGGCACACTGTAGACTCATATCCAGCTTCTCATCCACTGTAACCCCTAGGTCCTTTTCTGCAGAACTGCTGCCTAGCCATTCGGTTCCTAGTCTGTAGCAGTGCATGGGATTCTTCCATCCTAAGTGCAGGACTCTGTGCTTGTCCTTGTTGAACCGCAACAGATTTCTTTTGGCCAAATCCTCTAATTTGTCAATTCCCTATGGATGTTTCACACCATTGTTAAATTACCCAGTTTTAACTACTGACAAGATCAAATTAACATGGAAAAATTGAATATAAAATTATACAAATTGAATATGGGTGTGACACTCAGAAGTGCTGGTAAGAAAATGAACTTTGGCCCCAATTCAGAAAGGTACCTAGGGAACTTTTAGCATGTGAATAGTTCTGTTGAATTTAACAGGGTATTCGCATGTTTCAAGTTAGGCATATGCTCGGCTTACTTGTTTGGAGATCTCCATTTCCTGGCTCCTGTCACCTGACATGTTAGATGACAAAACTGAGCGTCCAGTAATTCCCACAATGACTTGGATTCCAAAGAATTGATTCAAATAAAAGCGTGAGACATTACACCAGCGGCCACGTTAAACAGATGTCAGTGCATCATCTTTGCTCCTGGACAATCAAATACATTGCCTATGTCGGGGTGGGCAAACTATGGCCTGCGGGCCATATCCGGCCTATGGGACCATCCTGTCAGACCCCTGAGCTCCCTGTCCCATCCCCCACCAACCTCCGCTCTGGTTCGCTGCTACTGCTAGGCAGCGCAGCAGCGGTGTGGCTGGCTCCGGTGGGGCCTGGGATCCTGCCACTCTGAGCAGAATGGTAAGGGGGCAAGGCTGCGTGCTCCTGTGGGGCAGTGTGTTTGGCTCTAGCAGGCCTTGTGGCCGCCAGACACACTGCTCTGAGCAGCATGGTAAGGGTGTGGGGGGGTTGGATAAGAAGCAGAGAGTCCCGGGGGCAGTCAGGGGACAGGGAGCAGTTGGATGGGGCTGTGGTTCTGGGCAGGGGGACAGTCAGGAGATGGGACAGTTGGATAGGACTGGGAATCCCGGAGGTCTGTCACGGAGCGGGGATTTGGATAGGGGTTGGGGCAGGCAGGAGGAGGAGTCCGGGGGAGCAGTTAGGGTGCGGGGTCTCGGGAAGGGGCAGTCATGGGGACAAGAAGCAGGGGATGTTGTATGGGAGTCGGGTTCGGGGAGGTGGTTAGGGTTGGGGAGTTATCTGGAGGGGGGCAGTCAGGGGACAAGGAGCGGGAGGGGTTGGATGGGTTGGGGATTCTGAGGGGGGCAGTCAGGGGCTGGGAAGTGGGTGGAGATTGGATAGGGGGCAGGCTGTTTGGGGAGGTACAACCTTCCCTATCCAGCCCTCCAGACAATTTTGCAACCCTGATGTGGCTCTCAGGCCAAAACGTTTGCCCACTCCTGGTCTATGTCAACTAACTCATATCCTATATAAACTCAGATCTCCTCCCTTATAATACAATTAAGCATTTCTTCATCATCTCTATCATGCCATGACTACAATGGACACTTATGGTTGGCTGCAGCATTTGTACAAGATCACAATTATTTTGTGTAACTTCCATTTACTTCAATAAGAATGCATGCCAAAAACTGCCAGGATAATCAAGCCTCCAGACATATAAACACCTTAAAAAGTCACACAAACTCCCCAGTGGTGTCAGTGGGGAGTTCCTGCATGGATCGATGGCACTATATTGCATGTTATCATGGCACTATCAGTCTAGGTAAACTGTTTTCCAAAGGTACAAGCATCAATTAGACTGTTCCATGGAGGCCTTTTCTAAACTGGTTTATTCGTTTTCAGAAAGTCTATAGCAAACACAAGTAACAGCAAACAGAAGGCAAGAGAAATAAGATTGCAACAGTGACATTATTATTATTGTGGAGTTATTATTATTGCAGCCTTATGTTTATGATATTTGTGTTTCTATTGGCTCACTTTGGGAACTAACTCCTCATAAGTGCAGTGCCACAATTCTGTTTACTGTAGCTCTTCAAATGCGTTTCATCATGCCACCAGCCCTAATATTGGCAATTTTAAGCTTCATAAAAATATTTGAAGATGTTTTCTTTGTTACATTTCATTGCTAAATTATGTGAGGTTTAGATACATCTGCATCTTTTTTAGTTGAAAATGTATCGCTTCAGACACTTGCAGTTTTTAAGCAAATAATGCTTCTAATACCTCTTGTATACAAAAGTTTCTTAGTTTCTTTTACAGAAAACATTTCATATGCCTGGAAAATTACTTAAATTGGAGATCCATTTGTTAGCCATAACTGTTTCAATAACTAGTGCATTATAATCAGTAAACCAAAAGCTGAATATATTTATCTGCATACCTGTTTTCTTATAGTTTCTGATATGCAGCAATGCAAATAACCACAGTTAACAGATGTTACCCTCTAATCTGAAACTTCATTTTTTGCCTTGTGGTTCCAGGATCTCTATCTAAAATCTAAATAAAAAATAATAAACAAATAAAATATCCCTATTTCCATCCAGTGGGAATACAAAAACATCAATAGCAACACTTTGGTTGTGAAGGTCCCAATAGAGCTTCTCTTCAAGGACTCCTACATAATGTTTTTTAACTGGCATCTTTGATTGATAAACCAGTAGTTTCATCGGATCCTGATTTAAATCAAAGTGAAGACTAGTGCTATTACAGCAGGTTACATGGCTCCAGAAGTCCAACACAGCCCCAGATTCTGTGACCTTGTTGAGGGCATGCCACAAGACTCATCTGTTATCCAAGAGACAATACATTGGAGATGTCTTGTCCTGGGAACAGGAGGAGATGGAAATCATTTTGGCACTGGACTAACTATATGGAAATCTGCTTTTCAGTTGTTTGATTTCGAAAAATAGAAATCTGTACTAGCTCTAATCTATGTAGCATGGCTAGATCAGAGATACGAATGGCTGAGATACCTGATGGATTAAATTATTGTTACTACATTGTCTCCACATTTTGCTTTGATTCTCCAGTAGCTTGAATAGCCATACAACCCATTTTCTAGTCTATGCCCACAAAGGACATCACTGACAAAGGGCAAAATGGTAATGAAAATTGTGACATCCCTGGAGAAATAGGACACATTCCCCTCTCTCTCTTTCCCTGCATGGGACCTCCTCTCCAACAGGAGTTGGGGGCATACAAGCTTCATACTACTTAAATAAAAACAATTTAAAAACAAAGAGATGGGCTGATTCAGCACATGTGGCAAACAATTTTTTTTAAAAAAACAGCATTTTGATTTTTCAATGCCCAAAACTTGGTACTGAAGCATGTAGTGTCTTTCTTCATTGACATTTTCCTTCAGCACCAACTTGGCCAACAGCAGATGGTTCTTAAGGTTATAGCCCAGGAAGAAGTACAAAGCAAAGACTTAAACTATAGAATGATCAAAACAATGGGAAAAATCAGGAACTAAAAGAAAGAGAACTTTTTGTGAAAGTTCACTGAAACACTTTACCTGAACAGTTAAATTCTGGCATGAGGTGTTTTAAGTGTATGAATTCTCAACCTCAGAGTAATTTATTTAGGTTAGTTGATATCATTTAGAGGATGGAAGGCTGGTAGTTTGGGAAGTGCTTTTACAGTCTAACCATTCACAAAAAGAAAGTTTAATTTTGAAACCCATTTCTGTCTCTGTTATGAAATCTGAACTAGGCCTTTTTAATTTGGATTTTGGACACCTGATTGATTTATATTAGAAATACAGTAATAGCAACTATAATGGATAACTGTTCCTTTGTGCATTAACACTAACTAATGCAGAATTATGCACACTATGAAGGCCAGACTGTGGTTTGTAACTATGTGGGTACAAATGTTTGTGAGTGTGGCAGGGGGAGATGCAAGAAGCCACTCTCAAATCCAGGCACAACTGCAATTCTGAGTTTCTCTTGAGAGCAGGTGCGGGTCCTGATTATTTCCTTCCATGCTCTTCCCACATGAACCAGCCAGCAGAGCTGGAGGAGCAAACTGCACCCCTTGAAAGGATGAAAGGACAGCAGGTAGACCCCCCCCCAATGTATACCGCTGAAATGCGCAGCTAATGAAAGGGCAGTTAAACTCCTTGTGTTGCAAAGAGAGCATCATAACAGCACCACAACATGCCATGGGTGATATTCTTGTATTACGCATCATACACCTCTACCATGTGTATTTGTACAGTCAGAACAAAACACCACCTAATCTGGTCAATATGTATCTCAATGGCTTGGCTAGAACCATTGCAATATCATATGGCGTAAGTTTTACCCACCCATGATAGCTGACAATTTGTTTTCCCCTGTACATAGATTTTAAAAGAAAATTCAAAACTACTAACCCCTAACATTTCAAAACCGAGGGGGGGCGGGGGGCTTTCTGCCTATTTAATGTCCTTTTAAGTCAATGGGACTCAAGAAGTTAAATACCTGTGCAACTGGTGGAAAGTTTACATCTCCAGGGCTGACTAGTTTTAATTGTCACCTCATACTTAAGTTACTTTTTGTGGCTAGGTACCACAGTATCATCCTCAGAATGGCCTGCAATGAAGACAGATTTATTTTAGAAATCATACATGGTTAGGTGTTAGTGTGGGATTTAGCAGACCAAAGTTCAATCCAAGCTTTGCCACAGAATGCGTTTGTGATCTTGGGCAACTAATTTCATTTCTGTGTCCCACTTCCCCATCTGTAAAATGAGGATAATAGTCCTTCCTACCTCACGGGGGAGTTGTGAGGGTAAATACATTAAAGGCAGTGAGGTGCACCAATACTATGGTCATGAGGGCCGTATCTAACAGAACGAGATGTTTTTAGAGACAGACTTTTATATTCATATGAATAGTGCAGAAAAATTCAAAGTTACCAATTTAAAAAAAAATGTATGTCCGTCTTTGCATGAAAATACTGAAGCTACTAATTATCTGCATGAAGTACAGAGTTTCAACTGTAAGTAATTAGTTATGAAAAGCAATGGCAATTTTTCTAACTCATCCACTGTCACCTGGTCCCCCTCCACATTCACCCATGCACTCTGTGAACCCCTTCAGTGGTGCCGTAGCTTTGCTTTTCAGCATCAGTAATTTTAAATGGCTTAAAATCTACTCATGGTTTAACAATGGAAGAACTGGGTGGACTTCAAATCTATTTTCATCATGATGGAGCAATGGTTTGTGTTAATTTTCCTGTCAGTAATCAAGCAGAAAAATGTCTCGAGTTGTTTCTTTTAATATACCTCAGAAATGACAAAACCTGTCCATTCATTCAGGAATTTCTGAAAGGATAGGAGTCAGGATATTGTACGGTCATTATATTTTAACTAGCATAAGTGCCCGGCGCTGCTCGGGTCAGTCAGAGGTGGGGAGGGGGCAGACAGCTGACACCCCCCGACCAAACCCGACACCCCCACCTCACTTACCGTCCCACCAAACCCAACTCGGATCCGTCGCGGGCGGGGAGGGGCCCAGAGCCGAGGGATTCCGGGGAACTTCGCGGGGGGGGGGGGGGGGCACAGGGCTGATGAAGTCCGGGGTTCCGTTGGGAGGGGGGAGGGGCAGAGAACTGAGGGATTTCCGGGGTTCCGTTGGAGGGGGGAGGGGGGAGCTGAGCGAGTGCGGTGTCTGTTGGAGGGGGTATTATGATGTCATCACCACCCAGCTGCCCAGCCGATGTGATTGGCCCTGAAAGACTTTCACCCCTGGGGGGCGTCAGAGGTGAGATCCGAAAATTTTTCGACCCTTACCAGCATCTAGACCCCAAGACCCCTAACTGTACCAAATTTCAAGTCTCTGGCTCAAACGGTGCGGGAGGAGTTCGCACTCATACATACCCCACTTGACTTTTATATATATAGATTAAGGCTAACATGTAGTCACAGGTATTTTTAGTAAAAGTCATGGACAGGCCATGGGCAATAAACAAAAATTCATATCCCGTGACCTGTCCATGACTCACAATACAGTAACTCACTTAAAGTCATCCCGGTTAACACTGTTACATTGCTGATCAACTAGAGAACATGCTTGTTTAAAGTTGCGCAATGCTCCCTTATAACATCGTTTGGCAGCCACCTGCTTTGTCCAATGCTTGCAGAAAGAGCAGCCATTGGAGGAAGCTAGTGGGGCCTTGGAACCAGGGTGGACAGGCAGCCCCCCCATCAGCTCCACTCCCCTAAGCTCCCTGTGTGGCAGCCGCCCAGCAGGCTATCAATTACCGGCAGTTCAGCTGTCCCTCTCCCCACTGCCATGTGTTGCTCCTGCCCTCTGCCTGCCATGGAGTTGCTCCCGGGAATCTCCTGCTTGCTGTGAGGGCTAATGTCAGGGTGTCCTGTCCCCCCGCTCCTGCCCCCATGCTTACCTCTTCTTCATATAAAGCAGGGTGAGGACACCACAGGGCTCAGGACAGAGAGAGCTTGAGGGCCACAGCTGCTGTCTCAACTTCCTGATTTACTTAAAAAGGCAATGTACTTAGTTAGAGTGGTGTCAGCATACTTAAAGGGGTAATGCGCATCTCTCACACACAGGGTGTGTGTGTCTGTCTACCACGCTGTCTCCCCTCTCTCCATTCATGCTGTCTTCTAGAGTGTGAGGCTAAGGGCTGGTCTCCACTACGAGGGGGGGGGGGGCGAGGGGGGGCGATCGACTGCAGATACGCAACTTCAGCTACGTGAATCACGTAGCTGAAGTTTGCGTATCTGCAGCCGACTTACCGCTCATCGTCATGGCGGCGGCGGTGCGCTCCCCCGTCGACTCCAGCTTGCGCCTCCCGGCAAGATGGAGTTCCGCAGTCGATGGGGGCGCCGCGTGCGATCGATTTCTTGCGTCAGAAATTGATCGCCAGAAGATCGATGGCTACCCGCCGATTCGGCGGGTAGTGAAGACATACCCTAAATTAACAACATATTAACCCTTGAGGACTCAGCCAAATGCTAGTTCATCATTTAGCAGTAAGGCATTCCCTGGGAAATATCCCACCCGCTTCTACTCTCTAACTTCAACCAAGCTTCACAATCATCATTGTTGTGTACCATATTAAATTGTTTGTTTAAAACTTATACTCTGTGTGTGTGTATAATATCTATTTATCTATCAGTTTTTTGTCTGGTGAAAAAAATTCCCTGGAACTTAACCTCCCCCCCTTATTTACATTAATTTTTAGGGGGAAATTGGCTTTGCTTAACATTGTTTTGCTTAAAGTCACATTTTTCAGCAACATAACTACAACATTAAGCAAGGAGTTACTGTATAAATACCCCTGATTAAAACTTATCAGCTCCTGGACCTGGGGGTTCCAGGGGCTAGCCCTGCATTGGCCATGGGGGCTGACTGCCCCAAGCCACCCCTGCTCCAGGGCCCTAGAGACTTACACAACATCCGTGACAGAATCGCCACCTTCATTATAATATTAGTCCTAAGGGTGGGTTGACATTTTCTAAAAAGGCTGGATATAAAACTACACAACTCAACTAAGCTAAAACAAGGGGCCTACCGGAAAGATTGTTAGGTTTTTCGGGGAAAACATGATGTTCTGGTGAAAGCAGAATGGGAAAGTAAAGGAAAAGAGGACTTACCCTTCTTACAGTATGTCTGTACTTCAAGCTGGAGATGTAAATTCCAGTTTGGGGAGACATACCCACACTAGCTCTGATCCAGTAGCATGCTAAAAACAGAGTGTTGCCATAGCAATGCAAATAGCAGGAGGCAGTACTTGGGGCAGCTAGCCTATTTGTGAAAGAATAACTTGACCCCTAAGGGCTGGAGCTAGCCAGCCATGATTACATAATGAGTCACACCTTGGAAAGATCAGATGGATTGTCCTATAGAGAGCAACAGGACGTTGATGTGAAGAGGGGAAAGCTCAGGAAAATGAGAAGGACTCTAGTAGGGAAGACACTGAGACTCAGAAAGCCATGACAGTGAGGAGCTAGGGAGCAGGAGACTCCATTCTAGAAGTTTGGAGCCCTCAAGGCCAGGGCTGAAAGGCTAGGCTCCAGCTAGGAAGAACAGGGAGGACAGGCTGTGAGAACAGACTGGGACAGAAGAGCTCTGCTTGTGAGAAAAGACACCACAGCTAAGTATATGGACTGTTGCATGGTGATGGACTTTATTTTGGGACCCTGAAGGTGGTGAAGAGTTTCTGGTTACTAATCCAGCCCATGGCAGGGGGTTCTTATCTATGTGAAAGTCGATATGCAGTTGTTAAAGGGCCTGAAAGAGGGTGCTAAAAGAGGCATAGTGCCTGCAAAGCAACCCCTCACCCTGGCAAAGAGGAGCTCAGTAAACAGCCACCATGCTACACTATTCAAGATATAATGTACGTACGCGGGGTGACCAACTCCCCTTACTAGGGCCCTAGCAAATTCAAGGTCAATTTTAAGGTCATAGGATTTTTTAAATCTTAAAATTTCATGATTTCAGCTACTTAAATCTGAAATTTCACAGTGTTATAATTGTAGGGACCCTGACCAAAAAAAGGCGTTGGGCGGGAGGGGAGGAGAATGAACAACTTTGACACTAATGAACAACTTCTACTAGTGCTACTCCTCTGAAAAGCAGATCTTTGGCAACACTTATGGAGGTCATCTTGATGGAACCATTAAAAAGAAGTGAAGATCAGTCAGCTCTTTATGGACAGCAAAGATGTCATGGCATTTTTTGTAAGAGGAGAAGATTTGCCCTATTTTGCTTGGCCGGAGTTTCCCGTCTCCCGCTGGGGGTTAGTTGTCATCTTCCATTGCAGAGTTGGCTGCTTTCCAGTGGTCTCATACATAAATAGTTGTAGAATATTTGAACCATACAGAATGAAAAGTGTTGTGAAAATAAGATTTATGTTTAAAAAGCATTTAAAGTATATTCCACACAACACATGTATTTATCAGTTGCATCTGGTAACCCCTTCTACCATCGTCCCAGCATTAGATTTAATTAACAGAGATGTTATTTTCAAAATAAACTGTAGGAAGAGATCGACTCATCTCACACCATAGGGGCATCATTTTGGTTTAGTATCTGAACATATTAATTTTCCAAAGGGCAGAATTTAGCCCTTAATTTGTAATAGTCCTCTCACTATGCTCATAGAGGAGCACTAATCAAGTCATTTTTTATGTATATCATTAGGCACTGACCAGTCATTTTAATGTAACAGAAAAAAAGGCTCCATAGATTCAGAAAGAAACTGGCCAGTTCATGTATACTCATCTTCATTAACAGACCGATTTCAAGCATGTCCAAATTGACAGATTATGTTATAAAATTTAAAGCCTGTGAAATTCAACACCCTTCCTTCCACACTAGGTTATTTGCTTTATTCATCTTTGGAATATTTTATAGTTTTTATAATGGTACTAATTCTCTCTCTCTCTGGGAGAGAATGAGTGCATTATAATAAAGTATACACAAGTTGAATAAAAAAACTTTGTGATCAAGATTATAAATGAAGTTGAGAATTATTTTGTTACAATCGATCCCAGAATAACAGTGGTGATTGTGAAAATACGAAGATAGGTAGCAATCCTAGAATTGCTGCCTATGCTTCAGCTTCCTGCATATAACGCAATCAAATGTAGCCCAGCAGAAGCTGAACAGTGAAACTGACTAGGATCATCTCAGCTTCATTCTGCCCTTGTTGCTGAAGTATCTAGTACAGTGATAATAGGACTATCCTGGAAATCTTAAAGGGACAGAAGGACCAGAAAGAGTGGGATACTGAGGCACACCAGAGGAGGGAGAGAAGAGGCAAAAGGAGAGAAGCAATAAGGTGGGGAGAACATCAGAGCAGTGCACTCGTACACATCACAGGGAATTATATCCATCCCTTCCCCAGCCAGAGGAAGAGACAACCATGGTGACATCTGGTCCTCTTTTGGTAAGAAAGGGACTGAAAGGGAGGAAAGAACATTCCAGCAGAAAAACTCACCAAAAGAATGGGAAGTATAAAGATGAGGGAGAGGAAAGCAGAAACTGTGCATGTGAAAGAGAAACAGACATAGGTTTTACACACTTATTATTTCTTCTCAAGAAAAATCAAGGACAATCATAGAAACCTAGGGCTGTAAGAAACGTCAAGAGGTCATCTAGTCCAGCCCCTGCATTGAGACAGAACCAAGCATACCTAGATTATACCTGACAGATATTCTTAAAACTAGTTCTTAAAAACCTCCAATGACAGGGATTTCACAACCTCCCTTCAAAGCCTATTCCAGTGCTTAACTATCCTAAAAATGAAAGTGTGAGAGACAGGCAGGGAGAGAAGATTTAAATTTCAGAAGAAACACTGAATTTTTCATTTACTCCTCTTCAATCTTACTCTATGGGCTGGTCTTCACTGGGGGGGGGGGGAGATTGACTGAAGATATGTAACTTCAGCTATGTGAATAACGTAGCTGAAGTTGGCGTATCTTCAGCCGACTTACCTGCCATCCTCATGGCGGCGGCATTCGGCGGCACACTCCCCCCGTAGACTCCAGCTTGCGCCTTGTGACAAGCTGGAGTTACAGAGTCAACGGGGGCGCCGCAGGCGATCGATTTCTCGCATCTTAACAAGACGCGAGAAATCAATCGCTAAAAGATCACTTGCTACCCGCTGATCCGGCGGGTAGTGAAGACATACCTTATTTGAAATAGCATTTGGAGTTGTAGTAGAGGGAGATTTCTCACACACACTGCCTGCAATACAGTGTTAACACTACAGACTATTTTTCACTTCTTCAGCAGGAGTTGTTTAAACATTTATTAAATGCAGAATAGTTGGGGGTGATGAAGATTGTTGAAAGTGCAGTGATCCATCTGACAGAAAAATCTCTGATCTGAATAATTTTAGTAACAGAACTATCCCATAAGTATCTGACCTCAATAGGTGAAATACTGCCCCAATGAAGTCATTGGTAAAACACTCATCAACTTCAATGGAGCCAGGATTTCATCAAACAGGTTTGGGAAATACAGGGAAAAGATGCTATCCAGTAGATTACACAGATTTTGACTAAAGGATACACTGTCCTGTAATATAAAATATTCCAATTCCCAATATCACAAAAAAGAACAAATGCTACAATTTCTTTAAAGTGACTTAAATATGTTTTAAAAGAATAATTAGAAATCATAAAAAGTCAAGTTATGACACACTGATATAGTTTAGGCCAATGAAAATATGGCTCCAAATTTGAATATACAAGAAAGACTGGAGATTTTTCACCTTTTTGCAAAAAATCTCACTGTGCTAACATAAAACCACTGTTTAAACAAAATATTTTATGGTTAAACAGAGGTTTTAATAATATTAAAGATTTTCCACACCCATGCTGAACTCCATGTTTGTTAGAAAAAGGTTAATCAGCAGCTGCCTTCCCACTTCTCTCTTCATTGCTTTTACAGTTTAAAGTTTAGGTAGAGGGTTGCAAAGTGCTCAAAAACCTGACCCTTCTCCAGCTTCGCCCACATGAGTCACCCAACCCTTGTTGTCATTTGACCGGACTTCCTGCTGGGATGCAGTAAAACAAATAAGAGACACCAATTCTATTCACAGGTAGGGAGGTAATAAGAGTGACAGATAATTCTATTACATTTTAATGAACATCCATATGTTACATATACTGATAAAGTGCCAATACACTATATTAATTTAGACAGATGTGGCTTTTTTAGTATACATTTTAAAAGACATTTGAAGAAGCCCATCTTTTCCATGCATGCCATAGAAATATTTTAAGAGTTGGGGGAAAGTCAAAATTTAACAAGGAACACAGAGATCACAAGTGAATGTCGCCCAATTTATTCTGCATGCATTAATCTATATATATAAAAGTCAACTGGTGTATGCGTGTATGTATGCGTGTATGTATATGCACTTACTCCTTCCACACCATTTGACCTAGAGACTTGAAATTTGGTACAGTTAGAGGTCTTAGGGTCCTAATCAGGGTAAAAGTCGAAAGTTTTTCAAATCTCACCTCTGTCGCCCCCCAGGGGTGAAATTCTTTAAAGCCCATTCACATCAGCTGGGCAGCTGCTGTTCTCTGTGACATAGTTATGATGTCATAATACCCCCTCCAATGGACCCCGCACTCGCTCAGCTCTCTGCCCCCTCCCCCCTCCAACGGACCCCGCACTCGCTCAGCTCTCTGCCCCCTCCCCACCTCCGACGGACCCGAGTTGGGTTTGGTCGGAGGGTAAGTGAGGTAGGGGTGTCGGGTTTGGTCAGGGGGTAAGTGAGCCGGGGGTGTTGGGTTTGGTCTGGGTGGGGTGGGAAGGTGTCGGGGTGGGTGAGGGGTGAGGTGTGGGTGTTGGGGTTGGTCAGGGGGTGTTGGGTTTGGTGGGGGGGTAAGGTGGGGGTGTTGGGTTTGGTTGGGGGGGTGAGGAGGGGGGTCGGGGTTGGTCGAGGGGTAAGTGAGGTGTGGGTGTCGGGTTTGTTTGTGGTGGTAGGTAGGGGTGACGGGTTTGGTTGGGGGGAAAGTGAGGTGGGTGTGTCAGGTTTGGTCTACGGGGGTGAGGTGTGGATGTTGGTCAGGGGGTGTTGGTAGGGGGGTGACGTGGGGGTGTTGGGTTTGGGTGGGGGGGTGAAAATGTGAGTCAGGGTTGGTCGAGGGGTAAGTGAGGTGGGGGTGTCAGGTTTGGTCGGGGGGGTGAGGTGGGGGTGTCAGGTTTGCTCTCTGCCCCTCCCCCCTCCAACGGACCCCGCACTCGCTTAGCTCTCTGCCCCCTCCCCACCTCCGACGGACCCGAGCAACGCCGGGTATTTTCGCTAGTAATTATCTAAAACTCAGACTTGATTCACAGTTTTGCTAGTATAAAAAAAAATTATGAACAAGAATTTATATATTTTACTTATGTATTTCTCCATAAATACAGCTACTATCAAAGAGGGATTTGTTTGGTTTTTTACAACATTACAAGAAGTATATCTGAACAAAAAACATAATGGAAAAAATTCTATTGTAAGCCAATATCCCAAATCTCCCATCAAGTTTTGTCTTTTTGAGACAGTATTAGTGGTTCACCTTTTCTAATTTGGTTCTATTTGTCATTATAATTCTCACCTCTATCATCTCATCTAGATACACCCAAGTGTTCCCAGAAACGAACCCCCAAAAAAACCAAACCTCACATATATACAGATAAATTCTCATGTTTGGTCAGTAAAATTTAACTAAAATAACCTTTTCAGACCTCAAACTTTAGTTCCAAGGTTGCCTGCTATCACACTAACTGTGTTAAGAAGACTGCTGTCCCCATAAATTCCTTGGGCTTGTTCCACAATACACATAGGAGACAACCCCTTTAAACTTCAAGGTGTTCCCATCCCAGCACGGAGGAAGAAAGATTCAGAGATTGTGGAATAATCATCTCCAAACGATCAATTTCCCCCTGAAGGTAAAACTGAAAAAAATAAAAAGTTGAACAGTTCCAAGTCGTCTGCTTTAAGGGAAGGTACCCTCAGGGCACACAGTAGAATGATCCCAATCTCCTTCTCCTGATGCTTATTAAGAGGTCATAGATTTCACTTACATTACAGTATTCCCAAATGATATCCCCAGCTAAGGGCCTGACCTCTTACTACAAATACACGGATACAAGACTAGCAGCATGAAGAGTCCACATTTAAAACAAAACAGTCTTCAACTGTCAGCCATTTCGGAATAGTATTATCAACTTGCCACAAATATATGTAACATATTTTGAGTCATGCTACTAGTTATTTTCAGCTTTAGTATAACTGAGTGCAGGTTCAGATGTTAGCAGGAGTTAAACCTCTTTAAAACTAGGGCATAATTTAGCTACTCCATTATGTTTAAAGATTACATTACGTTTTCTTAATTCAGGTATTTAAAACAGACATACCTGTTCTAAGAAAACAGATGGTACAGCTCAGATGCTTTTCCTTTGTATCAACCCTGTCCATTATATACAACTGTTCCAACTATTGTAACTTCTGTTACAGTAAGAAAGCAAAGCAAGTGTTTTCAGAACCACTAGGTATAAGTAAGTTACCCCCAGTACCACATGGGTAAGCAGTGTGTTTTTTTAGTCACCTTCCCCCGCCTCTCCCTTCTCCCCCCCCCCCAAGAACACTCACATCTATAAAGTATTTCCCACACACAGACCTGAAACTTCAAATCACAAAATGGGTCTTAGACAGTACACTAACATGAAACGTCATCTTATCATCCATATGCCTTTTACGTTCCGCAGCTCATTTTATAAACATGCCATCACGTGCACCAGCTTCATGTCTGGATGCCATATCTGGCCACAGTGTTGAGAGATCATGTCTGGGCAGTCTGGGAGCTTCACTGGAGGCTGGACAGACATTTTTAGTAGGTCTGCCAGCCAAACCTGCCTCAGCTACTACAGTGTGGAGCTATGAGAGTGATGGTGGCTTTGTCACCTTTGACGGCACCAGGAGGTTCTGTGAAAGGGCATACATGAAGGCCTTAGGACCATGGCAGAAGGAATTCATCTGGTTATGACTCAGACTCATACCCACTCTAGAATAAGACTTCTACAACTTGACATGAACATTAGTGGCAAGCAGGGCCCAGCAATGGAGGAATACTTCCTCTATGATGGATGTCTACAGCAAGCACTCGAGTGGTGACCAACTGTCTGCTCAGCAAGTCCACCAGGTCGCTGCTGATACCCAGGAAGTGAAGAGCTGTTGGGATTATTCCACCTCGATGACATCACATCCAGAGCTTGATGGTTTCCAGGCAGAGGGAAGATGAGCATGTGCCTCCTTATCTGTTTATCTAGTGCATCACAGAGATGTCATCTACCAAGATCTACATGGTGGAGTTTTAAAGAACAGGAGAAGACCACACAGGCTAGCCCAATGTCTCTGAGCTCCAGGACACTGATGTGGAGCCCCATATCCTCTGGGGACGAAGTCTCTTGCATTTGTAGGTGGTCCAAATGGGCTTCCTTACGTGATGTGTTTATAATTAAAGTCTTTGGTGGGGAAGGGGTAGAGAACGGTATCCCTCCATGCATGTTTCCAGATCCTTTCCACCAACTCAGTTTTGGTTTCACTTCATGTTGTTACATCACCTTCTTAGACTTTATCGCCAAAAGAGACTTCCATGATCATCTAATCTGACTTCCTATATATTGCAGGCCAAAGACCCTCACCCACCCACTCCTGTAATAGAGCCATAATCTCTGGCTGAGCTACTGAAGTCCACAAATCATGATTTAAAGACTTCAAGTTACAGAGAATCCACCATTTACAAGTTTAAACCTGCAAGTGCCCCATGCTACAGAAGAAGGCAAAAAAAAACCAACCAAACAAAAAACAACCAGGATCTCTGCCAACCTGACCCAGGGGAAAATTCCTTCCTAATCCCAGATATGACAATGAGTTGGACCCTGAGCATGTGGGCAACACCCACCAGCCAGACAATTGTAGTACTTTGAAGGCTCTGTAGTAACTCAAAGTCCTCCCCATCTAGTGTTCCATCCAGAGACCACAGATAGTTGCTGTCATTAGTTGCAGTTTGCCTACAGTGGCATACATTTATCCAGATCAGTCTTGTAGGCAGTTCTTAGAAGGCTGATTCAGAACTTCACTCCTCTGATACAAACCTACATCTAATTTCAAGCCTAAAACTTGTTGATGGCCAGTTAAGACACATTTGTTCTTTTATCCACATTGGCGCTTAATTTAAATAACTCCTCCGCCTCCCTGGTATTTATCCCTCTGATGTTCTTACAGAGAACAGCCGTATTTCCTCTTAGCCTTCGTTTGGTTAAGATAAACAAGCCAAGCTCTTTGAGTCTCCTCTCACAAGGTAAGTTTTCCGTTCCTCAGATCATCCTAGCAGCCTTTGTTTGCACCTGTTCCACTTTGAATTAATCTTTCTTAAACAGGGGAGACCAGGACTGTACACAGTATTTCAGATGATAGCTCAGTGGTACCTTGTATAATGTTACTAACACTTCTCTGTTTCTACAGGAAATACCTCGCCTGATGCATCCTAGGACTGCATTAGTCTTTTTCAGAACCACGTCACATCGATGGCTCATAGGCATCCTATGATCAACCAATACATCCAGGTCTTTCTTCTCCTCCGTCCCTTCCAAATGATACTTCCCCCAGTTTATAGCAAAAAATCTGTTAGTCCCTCAGTGCATGCCCTTGCTCTTTGCACTATTAAATTTCATCCCATTTCTATGACTATGTTTTACAATATAGTCCATATTATTTTATATGATATTCCAGTCCTCCACCATATTGGCAATACCTCCCAACTTTGTCATCAGCAAATTTTATTAGCACACACTTATTTTCTGTGCCAAGGTCAGTATTAAAAACATTAAATAAGATTTGTCCAAAGACTGATCCTAGAGGATCTCCACTAGTAACCTCCCTCCAGCCTGACATGTCACCTTTCAGTATGACCCATTGTGGTCTTCCCTTTAACCAGTTCCTTACCCACCTTTCAAGTCTCATATTAATCCCCATTTTCTCTATTTTCAATAATAATTTCTCATGTGGAAGTGTATCACATGCCTTACTGAAATCCAGGTAGATTAGATTTATTGCATTTCCTTTGTCTAAAAAAAACCACAGTTATATCTTCTCAAAGAAGGAGATTGGGTTGATCTGGCATGAGCTACCTTTTGAAAAAAAAACATGTTGTATTTTATCTCAATTAGCTCCATATCCTTAGCTATTTTCCCTTTCAAAATTGTTCCAAGACCTTGCAAACAATTGAGGTCAAACGAACAGGCTTGTAGTTTCCCAGATCACTTTATTCCCCCTTCCTCAAAAACAGAAACTATATTAGCGATTCTCCAGTCATAAGGTACAACCCCCGAGTTTACAGATTCATTAAAAATTCTTGCTACTGGGCTTGCAACTTCATATGCCAATTTCTGCAATATTCTTGGGTGATTATCTGGGGTCCCCGATTTAGTGTCATTAAGCTATTTGAGTTTGACTTTCTCCTCAGATATGGTAATTTCTACCTCCATATCATTCCCATTTGCCACCCTGCCGCCATTATCTCTAAGCTCATTAGCCTATTAAAACCTAAGGCCATGCCTAGATTACCTCCATCCCATCCTCAGTGGTTAGCAGTCCCACTTCGTTTCCTTTTTATTTATATGGCTATAGACTGTTTTATTATTGTTTTAATTCCCTATGCAAAGTCCAACTCTGCTTGGTTTTTGGCAGTTCTCCCTTTATCCTTACACTTTCTGACCTCCAAGAGGTAGCTTTCCTTGCTGATCCATCCCATCTTCCTTTCCTTGTAGGCTTTCTTCTTTCTCTTAATCACCTGTTTGAAATGGTTGCTCATCCAGCTTGATCTGCAAACCTTCCCTATGAATTTCTCCCCTTGCTTGGGATGCAGGCTTCAGATAGTCTACAACTTGAAATTAAAAGTAATTCCAAGCCTCCTCCATTCAGATCCTTGAGTTCTTCAGTCCAGTCCACTTCCCTAACAAATTCCCTGAATATTTTAAAGTTAGCCCTCTTGAAAGGACCCTAGTTTACAGACCTACTTTTCTTTAGCCTTCCATATGGTTTAAACTGAATTAGCTCATGATCACACATACAAAGGTTGTCCCTTACAACCAGTTCTTCTATGAAGTCCTCACTACTCATCAATACCAAATCTAAAATGGCATCGCCTCTTGTTGGTTCAGTGACTGTTTGGCGAAGAAATTTGTCAGCTATCACATCCAGGAAAATCTGGGCTCTACGACAGTAAAAAGGGCATTATTCAGCACCTTACAAACCAGAAAGCTCTAGAAACCAGCACATCTTCACTCTAGAATTTGGGGCCGATGCCAAAGCTAATCAGAAGTTACACTCAAATTAGCCGAGGAGAGCCAAATGCTGTTCTTTCTTACTTGATTTTCCCCTTCCTCTCAATGTTAAAGATTTGGTGTGGAGATTATATGAGCATCTCCCATCTGTCTCCTCCAAGTTTCTAGCTTTTAATAAATTGTGCCAATCTCCATTCCAGAAGTCTATTTTCCTCCCTACTCAGGTGTAGTTCATCCCATGAGAACAGTCCTCTGTCCATGAATACCTCTGAGGGGGTCAAGCACCCCAAAGCCCTCCTTATAGCACCATTGCCAGAGCCATCTGTTGATCATCATGATCTTGTCATAACCTTCCTTCTCCTCCTCTAGGGACAGGTAGCATCCTACTGAAGATCACCTGAGCCTCCAATTTCTTAAGCCTCTTCTCCAGCTTGACATAGTCTCCTTTGATATGCTCCAGTGAGAATCTAACTGTATCATTTGTTCGCACATGAAGGACAAACAGTGGAGTATTTCCTGCTCCCATTAGAATCTTCTTCAGCCTCAGGTTCACATCACCTATCTTAGCCCCTAACAGACATTGCACCCTTCTGTTCTCCAGATTAGCTCTGCTGACAGGCCTGTCTGTTCTTCTTAGTAGGGAGTCTCCAACCACGTAGACCTGCCTTTTCCTGGCAATGGTGTGATTCTCTGGCCTTCCTCCCATTCTTTTGGGCTGCAAGTCCTCTTGTCTTTTATTCCCCTTTGAAATCTTCTGCAAGTCATCATGTATCCTGCTGGGACTCTAGGTTTCTTATAGGACTTGACGCTCTTCTCTTCTTCCTGGCTCTCCCACGTTCGGTTACTGCCTGCTGCACCCCTTCTTCATTTTCCAACACAGCAAAACCTGTTCATGAGATCCATTTCTCCTTCACTAGCAGGTCTTTTCTTCAGCCAGGTTCTTGTAGGTGCATGCTTCCACTGGCTATTTTCCCCACCCAGCTGTTTCCCCTCAGAGTTCATCAGTTCAGCTTTCATCTGCAAGTCTTGACTTTTCCCTTCAGCCTCCTCTTGCCTTCCTTGCATCATCTGCTCGATTCCTCTTTGAAACTCAAACATAGTTTTGTTGTGGAGCAGACTGACCCGAGCCAGAGCTGGAGTGGCTGCAAATGAAGTCTAGCAAGCAGGATCACATATCCACCAACCAACAGACGACCTAGCTGCTCGACATGCATCCATACCATCATGATCAGGTTTGAGTCTATCCTGTGCATCAGGAACCATAAGGGAGGTATATGCTCGAAGAACAGAGCTCCTGTGAGCTCTATCATCAGTAATAGGCTACAAGATGATTATTCATAGTTCACTAGGAGGCCTAGCTGAGTGAATAGGAAGGGGGTATATTTCAAGTGTGCTGAGGATCACAGCACCTAACATTTAGGTGCCTAGAAAATCACTGTGATTCATAAACCCTAATTTAGGCTGTGTCTACACCCCACTTTCAGGGATGAAAAAACACACCCCTGAGCAACAAAAGTTTTAGCACTGCGCTCCTGGCGATAAAACTACCATCAGTCGTTTGGGGTGCGTTTTTTTAAATTTTCGCCAGGAGAACTCTCCCCCGGTGATAAAATGTGTCTACATTGTCCACGCATGTCACAGCGCTGCCATGACTGCACTGTAACATGGACAGTGTAGACATACCCTAAGGGATATTTCTTTCCTCATTCATTGTACAAGACTCTAGGTTCCTAAGGGTATGTCTACAATGCTCACATTACAGCACTGAAAGTGGCAGTGTAGACACAGCCTTAGACTCCGATTCACAAAGCCCGCATGCAAGGCAGGAAGCTGCCTAAGCCAGCCAATGGGTGATGCCAACTAGAGGGGTGTCTAATAAATCCTGCCCCTCTCACAGAGGGGAGCATCTAAGTCCAGGCTGCAGGGAGGCACCTCTCTCTGCTAGGAATTCTCAGCTGCAAAACCACTCCTGGAATTAGGCTCCTATGCTGTTTTAGCAAGAAACTGCAGAGGAGGGAGGCAGAGGAGGAGCTCTCATAACTTTTAGGCTCATAGTTAGTGTATTCACCTGGGATGTAGCAGACCCTGGTCCACCAAAGATGGAGAAGCATCTTAAACAGGGAACTCTCAGGTAAGTGCTCTATCCACTGGGCTATAGGATATTCTGATGTGAGCCTCCCTCGGTCTTTCTTGTGGAAGCTGTTCCACAGTGGATAAATAATTTAAGAGTCACTGGAGTAGGGGGACTAGATCTTGGATCTCCCATATCCTGCATAAGAGCTCTAACCACCAGATTCTCATGCTTGTGCTCTTGCTCTCTCCCCCCCAAATGACAAAATATCCCATAGCCCAACAGGTGCTGGGCAGCTCTTCAATACCAGAAACATGTGCAGCAATGATATGCATATCTCTATAGCATATATGAAGTCCTTGGACTGGTGTTGGGTTTCTCATTCTGCGACTCTCAGTGCTGAGGTACTCAGTGCTAGGACTATAGGTATCAAGGTCTTTCACACAGGGGTCTTTACTGATGTCAAGGCAGTTGGGGCCTACATCATTGGACTCTACATGCATACTACTTCACTTCTTTCCAGTGCCCAATTCCAGAGTGCAGAGTGCCCAAAGGAGTGCCAGCTAACATTAGTTTATCCAGCCTTACTGTACTCGTACTCCTTACCTTTGAGTCCAAAGTTATCCACTTGGATTGCCCAAAAAGAGCTGAGTGTTCCCCTGTGGGTCCTGGTGGAGGACTTACCACAGAGGACACTTATTTCGGATGTGGTTCTCTAGACTATATCCACCCTTGACAAAAATCATTCCCATCACAAGACAGGCATGGTTTGAACTATGAGGAATTGGATTCAGATGTAAGTTGTGGCAACTGGCCTAAAATGCCTTGTCCCACTGTACAGGGCACTATATTGGGGAGCTGATCAGTTTGGTGGTAAGAGATCTTCACCAAATAGATTGGAAGAGATTTAGAGGAACCAATGTAGGGTTTCTGAAGAGAGTTGTAGGTCAGATGCTGGCTGGGTTCCATCTCCCTGCTCGGGCACTAAGAGGGAACTGAGAGAAGGCTGTGGCTGCCCCATCCATTTTGGCCCTTGCATGGAAACCTGATGCATGTGGGGTCTTGCACACTATTATTCAAAAAATCCTATCTCAAGTACAGGAGGCACATCTGCACCTAACAGGGGGCTCCACATGAATACATCTAAAAAATCACCTCATAATCAATGGCAATGCTACCAGGATTCTTTGTTTGATATCAGAGCTTTATGCAGAGAATGACAGCTTGCAAGTGATCCATGAGTTGTTAAAAACACAACCTCATGAGAAGGACAAAGTAAAGAGCATTAAGAACAGAAGGAGATCTTCTCTATTAATACTATACCTTTACAGCTCATCTTTTCAGGAGACTAAGTTAACATAGTTGAGTGTCTTACATACTGGTGAAGGAGTCAGACCAGAAGGGTATAAGAGAGTGCTGGAAGGGAGGTATATCAGCCTCAGGATGAGCAGGTCCCTGTTTCCTGGATAGTCAAACAAAGGTTACTCCAGGCTAATCAAGTCACCTGGGGCCAATTAAGAAGCTTCTAGAAAGCATCAGAAATAGCTAGACTGACTGGGACACCTGAAGCCAATCAAGGGCTGGCTGAAACCAGTTAAAAACCCTCCTAGTTAGTCAGGTGGGTGTGGATGTCAGGAGCTGTGGGAGGAAGTTGTGCTGTTGGTGAGAATGAGTGGTGGACAATATATCCCACGCAAAGAAGGAGGCCCTGAGGTAAGGGTGAAGTGGAATTTGAAGAACCAGGGACTGCTGTGGGGAAGTAGCCCAGGGAATTGTATTGTGTTTGGTGCCTAAAAGGTTAGCCATCTTAGCTGATACTATTGGGGTCTCTGGGCTGGAGACCCGAGTAGAGGGCAGATCCGGGCTCCCCCCTTTTTACCTCCCCTAATTAATCACTGAGATTGGAAGACAACAGAAACTGTGTCCGGAAGGATAATTTCTCCTCACTGGCTTATGATGAAAATGGCTCAATAGGCTGTGACCTGGTCTCTAAAGAGAGAAGGGAGGGTCACAGTGATCCTCTGAGGCTGGCACAAACCGCCTGGAAGCGTGGGACCCACAGGAACAAGGCCAAAGCTTTGCCACAATATATAGTGTGAAAAATTCTGACTTTTTTTCCTTAATCCATTATCTATATTCCAAGAACGTTTTAGGTGTGAACAATTAACATGAATAAAACATTACTTTTTTCATATAAAATGTCAGTACAAAAAAAAGTTATGATAGGAAAAAAACTACTGCATATCTTGTA
The DNA here is from genome assembly GCA_032164245.1 of Sternotherus odoratus. NCBI lineage: Eukaryota > Metazoa > Chordata > Testudines > Kinosternidae > Sternotherus > Sternotherus odoratus. Next base: position 67,467,713 of record JAVMKO010000002.1, on the reverse strand, counting down.
AAGGGCCTGATCCATCACCCACTGAAATCAACTGGAGTCTTTCCATTGACTTCAGTGGGTGTTGGAATCAGGTCCAAATTGAAAAGATCACGGCATTCACATTTGGATAAAAAAGCAACTATCCCCTCCTCCAGAATGCAAGAGTAGGATTCAACCCCATCAACAATCTGTTCGATGGAAAGAACCAATTGTGGACAGCCCCTCTTCCTTTCCTTATAAAATTTAGTGACATAACGTCAATTCAGGATACTCAAGATTGAGTCTGCGAAGTAAAACGGATACTCTTTCAATAATCACCAGTCTCAGTCCTACTTCTATCTTTGGAGAAGAGAACAGAAAGGAGATTTGATGAAGCAAGTTTAGTATGTCCATCCAGATTGTGTAGCAGTCTCAGTAGAAGAAGGTCAAAATTTTCTGACTTGGGTTCCTCAAGTTACAAACCTAAATATAGATATGAGAGCTGAAATCAGAATGACCTGATTTTCAGGAGTGTTACCAGTTTGGTAGGCTCGACAGGAGGGCAAGCCGGTCTCCTTGGGACAATGGCTCTCCCATTATCCTGTATCAAACAAAGGCTCGTTCAGAGGTGTCTCTCATACAAGAGTCATTGTTTTGCCTTCCTATTTGTTTCACCAACAACGCTGTTGATTTAACCCGGTATAGTCCCATATCAAACATCTGAACAACAGGGCCAACATACAGTATTTATAAACTATTAAAAAGTAGCTCCATGTCCACTACAAGAGCACCTCCGAAGATCACTGAAATCCATGCTCAGGCAACGTGAGAGCAGAGCACCTATTTCATGGGAGAAATCATGAGACTGCATAGGGTGGAGAGCAAACTGGTGGGGGGGGGGAGCAAGAAAGGGGTAGGGTAGGCACCAGAATAAGGGGGAAGCAGGGTAAGAATAAGTGGGATTTGAAGCAGGAAACAGGGTACTGAGGAGGAAATTTTTGTTGAGAGACTGGGGAAAACCAATAAGAGCAAGGAAGGGAAAAAGAAGATAGAACAACAATAAAACAGCAGAAGATGACAAAATAGAGAAAAGTCATCCAGAAACAGTGTCTCACCAGTCAGACAGAAGACATTGCCTCAAGTAGAGACAATTCAAATACTAAGAACTTGAAAGAATGATTAAGGAAGGACTGAATCACCTAAATTTAAGACAGAACAATATTTAAACAAGAAATGGCAAGGAAAGAGAGAGAAAAGGTAAAACTCTCCTGGTATTACAAACACTTCCACATTGCATCAAATTTTCATCCTCCACAACCTAGGTTTGGGATTAAAATCCTTCAGCAAATTCTGTTCCTTCTCTTGACATTTCTTCTGCTTCTGCCTACTCCACTGTCTGTCTCCTTTCTCCACTTCATTCTGAATCAGCTGCAGTGCCACTTACTCTCTGTCTATACTACCAGAGGCTCTGGAAGCTTTTCTGGGCTCCAGTGGGTTAATAGGTAAATGAAGACACACACACATGCACGCTCTTTCAGTAAAGTGGTTAATATATGGGACTGGCTTCCCGTACACACAAAATTATAATCATGCAAAGCCTGCCCCATGATAGCTATATTGTATAACAACTGAATTTCATCTCTTAATAGTTCAAACTACAGTACTTACTATTTAATGGAAATAAAATGCCCTTCCCCCGATATTCAGTCTATTTTGACCTGTGTATCATCCATCCTAATAGTTTGTAAACCTAAAAACAAAACTACTTCAATAAGATTTCATGTGAGCAAATGCATCACCTATGAAAATCTCACTGAATGAACAGGGCCCAAGTCTTTAGGCTACTGCTTCTTTGCCCACAAATTAAATGACTCAAGCTAGTTACAGGTCCATTTACCCAGCTGGGTTTATGAAAAGTTAATAGTGTCCAATCTGCATTCAATTCTGCCACTTAATGTTTGCATTTTTATTTATAGTCAAACAATTTGCTGTTATTCCCCTCAACCTCCATTTATTGATCACTATATGCTCATTTGTTGTAACAGCTAAGAACAAAGAAGTATCAGATCCCGATCTATAGTCCACCATTGTATGAATTTGTCCATTACCCAACTGTACTCAAAGCCATTTACCAGCATTGTCAGTTGTCATAATTTTTTTTAATGTAAGTGAAAAGGCATGTAAAATTGTATGCTATAAGTCTGGAAACAGAGAAGTAGACAGGCCCCCTGAAAGCTAAAGCACAGTTTAAATCAGGTGTGAATGCAGTAATTATCCAATCTGAATAAAATTTATAGTGCACCAGTTCACAGCATAACTTTGCCACAGAATTAATGATGGGCATCACATAGGCTTAAGCATTCAAGTGTAGGAGTAAAACAACGTGGGGGAGGAAGGTGAATCTGAAGAAAGGAACTGAAATCAGAAATAGAACAGTGCAAGAAGCCACAAAGTGATAAGTATTGTTTACCTGTCAGTTGACATTGATTAATCTTGTGTTCTGTGATATCACTCAGTGATTCAAACACCTGGAGGCAGCTGTCACAGCTGTGCACAGCTTCTTCCTCTAACTCCTCCCCTTCTTCTGGCCTTTTCTTACAATCTATCACCTCTCCATCTTCTGTCTTGTCTTCTAGTTTACAGTTAGCATCTGAAAGAAAATCAAGACTGTAACCTCAGGACTTTTAAGAACAGATCCTTTAAAAAAAATCAGATTGGTTCTTGTTGTTACCAACAAGCAAAAATACATTTGGCATGAGCCTGCTGCACAGGAGAAACACACTTTATATTTTATTGCTAAATAAGCAGAGGAAACCTCTTTCCTTATTTTTTTTTCCTATTCTTGATGATGAAAGGAGTTTTCCCTCTACCTTCACCAAACAGCACTCTCCCCCTTTCAGACAACCCTCCCATTCATACTTCAGTGTTAACTTTATCAATTTTTTCATAGCTTATCCAGGGGCTATGATCACTATAAGAAAGGACATATTGCCTTTACAATTAAACAGTGTTCAATGAAATTTTTTTTTTAAAAGGATTGATGAATTTAGAAGAGCTTCTTTTCACAGTTAACTGTAGTGTTTCACAGGAAATTACCAGAATTAAGGATTAAAATAAATGGAACCTATTAACATGAGGCTGAAATTGTTCTGTAGTTCATAAGCCAATCTTAATAGTCTATCACCCTTTTTACTTGATGTAGAACAATACTATAAACAAAACTATGCTTTGGGTTAAAAGTTATATATATGTGCTTTAACTTGGATATAATTTAACTAAAGAATAAAATGGATGGATTCCTTGTTTTGCCAGATCATGGGAAGCTGGCAACTAACTGTTATAAAGTATAAGTAGTCCACAAGGACACCTATGTCTGTTTGGGATGGTAAGTGTTTCGAAGATCACTGGGACAAGCTAGTTGTAACCCCAAAATAGCAGGCATGATCCCACTATCAGGTTCTAAGTTAAATGAGTCAGGTAATCTCAGCCAAATCCCTTGAGTACAGTAGGAACCATACAATTCATTGCACTACCTCAGCTCTGTAAACGACTAATGCTGGAATGAGGGTATATGAAGAGTAATTTAGATGTGACTTTTCTTCTTTTGAGGTAGAGTACACTGTGGTGCCTTAACTATTCCTGACTTTTTGCCCATTTTACTAAGCATTTCCCCCAAAGACAGAAATAAAACAATCTATCTTCTCCAATAAAGCAAACCAGCAGTTTACTTTGTTCTTCTCAGGAATCACAATACAACAAATGTAATAAAAAGAAAAATGGCAGTGTACAAAGGAACCCACACATTTCACTACTTTTTTTCCATATGGGCAGCCTCATTTGCTTTTCAGACATTTCAGAGTGCTTCACCTTATGCAGCTGGAATAAATCACCTGAGAAAATGAATTCTTAATAAAAACAGAGAAAGTAGTACAGTTAGCATCTAATCCTTTTCTGTCTGCCACAAAAGCCTTCATCACCACTCTTCCACAATCAGATGCCTGTGATGGTACAGTTGCCACGAATACCAATCATTCCCTACATCTGCCACAACTGTCCTGGCTCTTACCATATCCCTGACACCTGCAATAAACACTGCTGCCCTTCAAATCATTTATCAATGATAGAGGATACTTATGTATAAACCAAAAATGAAACAGACCTGTCATTAAATGAGTTTCCTCACATTATGTGGCTCATGAGCTAAACCAGAAGAATCTCTGACCGGAAAAAGGGCAAAGTTTGTTTTTAAAGAGATTTATATTACAGAGCATCAACAAATGAGTGAAAGAAATAAGTGTAGCAAATGGGTATGTTTGCTCTTTTAAACCACACCTACACACTGCAGGATTCTTACAAATTTAAATTTCTTGATGCAAAAATAAGAACATTGACTTAGGCAACTACTGTACTTCCAAATTAAGTAGTAGTATGCAAGCTAACATTGCCAAAAGTGACACCATCTGAACCTAGAAAAGTTCTTCTGCCATTTTAAAATGCTGGATCTAAACAACCTGTGTACAAATAACATACAGTATTCCAAGTTCTTCAATAAGCTTAACAGAGTAGTTGAAATACTATTAGGTCACAAGCAGTTCCAGAAAAGAAATAATTGTCTTAACTCTTGCAAACAGACCCGAACATTAAACACTTGTTGGAAGGTAGCACGTGCATATTGCATACTGTTAGTTGTACAGCTCAGGCTCCCAGTTTCATCTCATAAAACTGACAGCACTCCGGGAAATGTGGGCACTGGGTCTGAATTTTAACATGCGTATTTAAATGCTGCACATAAAGTTTACAGACCTGTTTGTTTTAAAATAAGGTTAGAGTCTGACTCTGCTTTAACTACCATGCTTTTTTAAAAAGGGGCAGAAATTCAAGACCTATTGTTCATGAATACTGACACTTCACAAGAATCACCACAACACATACCTTGGCACAGAAAAACACGAAGAATTGCTCAAGTCAAGCTTACTATTCAGATACTAGTTATTAAAATTAGACTAATGTTAACAGTAATTCAAATGTTTTTGCTTCCACTTCTGCATTCACAGATATAACTCTACAGGGACAGGAGTCAGTCAAGCTTATTCCCTTTTGCAGCAACATTAGAATACATGCTCTAGCCAACTGGCACATTTGTTTTTAGGTCAACACTTCAGGGGGACCCTCTGGGACCTAGGCTAAATTTTAGCCTATGATGCTCCTGTGAAATGAGTTCTAGCAGTCTCAGCCTCTCTGTTCGTGAATGCATTTCCTCCCTGTTCAGTCTTGGAGACCACCACCACAAATATATTTTTTTTAAATAGGTCACATAACTTGGAGTCTGTGGGATGGTTTTCTAAATCATAACAGCAGCTGTCTTCCACCCCAGAAGTGGCTGTATGTTAGTGATTGCACACATACTTAGTGTCATCATGTGAAAAGCCTAGATAAAACCTGGTTCATAAATGCAATATTCATGCAGTTACATCTTTACCTCCTCCTAATTAAGGCTAGTGCTTTCAAACAGACTGTATCAAATAACTCTAAGTACCATTAATACCCCTCTTCACCTAACATCTGCAACAAACGAAGTCACAAATACATCTATTCAAACATCTCCATCCCCAACACATGCAAACACTATCACTGTCAATTCTGTAAACTCTAAAGATGATAGTGGGGCATGGATGTAACAAACACGGCTCTATCCCTCCCCCCACCACCACCACCACCACCTTACGATGTCTGCAACTGCACCTGACCTACAGACTATATCTCTAATTATCTAGTATAGAAAGGAGGATTAGATTTGATACAGAAATAAATTCAACTTATGAACACAATAAAAAAAATCAAGGTCTGTCTTCTGTTACTGATTATGTTAACATTATTTATAAGTGGAAATTAAAAATAGTATGATTTTCCCATTACTATGTTCTCTGGCAGGTGGTTCTGTCCTTCTCCTCTTCCTCCTCCTCATAAAGGATGTTATTGCTATAACTTGGTCTAATAAAACTTTGGGGAAAATGAAAAATTGCATAGGCTTAAAAGAGTTGGCAGCAATAAACCCATGGACTTCAATTAATATCAAGTATGGGATCAGCTTAAGGCCAACCAGCAGAAATTCCATTCTGTCCATGTAAAAATGAGGTTTCACCACATTTACTTTTTATAACCCATATAAAAGTCAAGTAAAAGTAATGAATATCTAAGAGGCATCTCAATGGACTGGCAAAGACTATCTGTATTCTTGAAACTCATCTTACATATTTCTCTCTATGCAACAAGGATCCACAGCTGATCAGAGCTAAAATGTCAAACTACCATGAAAACTGCCCAGTTTCCAATCCATTTCACTGGCTTCCAAGCCACTTCTGCATGGAAAAGTGCTGGCAAAAGAAAGGAAAACTAAGATCATGTGGTTATAATTATTACCAGGCAAGAAATATTTCTGCAGCTCAGTGGTAAAGTAAAACTATGTCGCTTTCTGCTCCCAATAGTGTCCATCGCAAAACAACTGCCTCATTAAATCTCTGCAGTAAGATTAATATGCCGTAGCTGCACTACATTTATAACTTGGTACTCTATAAAAAGCACATTTAATGGTTAGAGTCAAAGCTTAGATACAAAGTATTACTATAAAAACTTCTGGCAGTGCAGATATAGTATGGACCTTCTGCACTGCCTGGATCAGATATATCTGGAGTTATTTTGAATTTCTAGCATTAAGTTCTTGTGATAGTCAAATTAATAAATTAATTAATAGTAATGTATTATTCTACAATGAAGGTACCAGAACACACGATATAATAGTAATATGAAAATGTATGCACTGATGAGATTATTTTACGACTCATAGTTAACAAACAAATAAAAAGAATAGAAACCTGGACCATTTCCTGACATATCATTCTTCAGCTTTACAGCCCACTCTTTTTCTAACTGAAAATGTATACGGCAGTTATTAGTTCCGAAGTTAAAAAAATAATAATTTAGGTATAAATTCATTCCTAGGATTTAGAGAAACTTTCCTTTCTCTCGTTTAATTTATTTTTAAATAAAGTGTTTCACCTACATTGCAACAAACACTAACAACAAGATGTATACAGTACTCTGGATGACAAAGTATTTTATTCAACAGCTTTAAATATATTCTTTACAATCTAAAAAGGAATAATTAAAACTACTGCCTATAAAAAAATTTAAATCCACTGATTCTAATCATCAACCTGGAAAACTCTTAAGAAAGGAGGCCTTTTAAGAGTAACTTCAGTTAAATCAATGAGGCTACCCACATGAATAAGTATTTATAGAACGGTTTGCAGGACCCTAATCAAAACCAAAGCATCATCATAATTTACTGAATTCTAGAAATCATATTAGACTACAAGAGGAAAAAAAGGCCTCATTGGTACAAGGAATGGATACCATAATATTAACCTACTTGCAGTTCTTCTTTACAATTATTAATAATAAATTCCATGTATGTTCAAGACCTAAACAAAAGGATTTATCTACACCTCTCCCATTGACTGACATGAAGGGGGTTAGTGACTGGTAAACAAATTGAACCATTAGTATTTTAAGCTTAAAATCATTTATAAAATAACTAGCCCATGACATATAATAGTTTCATAAAGATGGATGCTTGGGGTTGGGTTTTGCGGGTGCATGTGGTAGCTTGTTTGCAGAAAAACCATCTTGGACTTTAAAGGTTAATGCTTCCCTTTCAGTTGGATACGCTACAAACTTCAATGTCAGAAAATCAGGAATATTGCTAAGAGGGATCATTTTTCCCCCTAGGCTTTAGAAGTGCATTCGAAGTTGAAATTCAATAAGATGAGAGCAGACTTTGAAAAAATAAATCTCACACTGTTGTAAAACAGCAAACAAGCACTATTGAAGGAATTCACCATTACCAGTCTGTGCAGCTATCTGTCCCACACCCGCCTGCTGGTCCTCCGTTTCATTTTCTTCTACTGCCAGGAAAAGGTAAACAAACAAACAAAAACAAAAAACAAAACAAAAAACACAAGATGTTAGGTGGGTAGCTGAAATGACTCGTATGTCGTCTTCCTACTTTCAGTTCTGAAAGCTAGTAATGCTTGTGCAACAGGGCAAGAGGACACTGCCTAGTACAGAAGCACTACAAGGTGCAAAACCTCAAACCAGACAATAGCACCACACTTTGTCCACGAGCGTGTAGTTTCCATGCAGCAGAGGCCCCACAAAGTCGCGAGACCTCCTCATCAACCTCCTCCTGGCCAAAGTCACCATCTACAACACCAGGAGGAGGATGCAAGATGAGGGGGTGTGTTGCGACTGTGGGGCCTACTTCTGGTCCTCCCTGATCTCACGCATCCAGGCAGAGTTCCACTGGGCAGCATCCACTGGCTCCCTTGACAGCTTTCAGGAGCAGTGGGCGCTGTGCGGGTTTCTCTGCTTGGTATCCCCATCCGGCACTCTCGTTTTGAACCTGTGACCCTCACTCCCTTCCCTGTTTTTTCATTAGTTGTCCCAGGTACTCAGCTGGACCTGGGTCCAGTGTCCCTCCCGCAAGGCTGGGGGAGAGGCTTTAGTAATGGGCAGGCTTAGGCCTGCCCACTTCCTGGGAAGACCAATATAGCAGAGTAACCAAAGAGATCCCATGGATTAAGAAACAAGTCAAATTTCCTCTGGGATATCTGTTTTCAATCCACTGTACTGTGTTCTGTTACATAACTGAATTAGAGACTAAGACAAGGCATGGAGGCTCCACTCACCTACTCTACATTGTTAAATGGGAAGCTTTTTATGGCATAGCTGGAGTGGGTGCTAAGCCATTAATTTCCACAAAATTTAAGATTTTTTTTTTTAAAAAGCTAACATTACAGTTGTGAAGATAGCCTTGCAAAAGTGAACCAACACAGTGCTGTCTTACTGAGTCTGCAAACAGACCATGCCAGCATCTTTATTATGGCTCACAGCTTCCCTACACGCACACACCACTCTGGTCAGACTGACTATTCAAAATTCCTCTGGGCAGCAGTGAAACTGACAAGAATCATGTAAGCTTCATTCTGTGGCTGCTTTGAAAAGCTACAGGGTGCTGCAGAGGCAGACACTGGAGCTATTCACAGTGGGAAATGACCCATCGAAGTGAAGATAGGGGAAGAGTCAAGTAGCAGAACTACTTCCTTATTAGGCTCCCAAAGGCAAGAACTCTTTGAGTTGAAGGTGCAGTAGAGAAAAAGAGTTCCTCTCCCGGGGTGAAAAAGTGTAGAGAGGGGACTTCATGTTTACAGTATCACCAAGTATTCAAAAATCATGAGCAGGCCTTAAAAAATCATGTAAGTGGATTAAAATTCATGAGATTTTTCAAATATATAAAATGACCTTCCCAATAGCTGTTTCCAAAAAGGGAAGTTTAGAGACCAGACAGTAGTCTTCTAGGATGCTAACAAGATTTGTTTTGTTTTCCTTTAAGTAGATCTTCACTTCTGCCTTTTAGGTATGTAAACTGGGAGACTAAGTCTTTCTGCAGAAATGCACTGATTACTTCCATCAGCAGAAGTACCAGACCCTCCCCTTACTGGAGGTAGACATGTTTACAGAGCACAAATTTGTAAATTTACCCTACTGTATGACAGGCATGATAGAAGTTGCAGAATTTTGAAAATTAATGTGTAAAAATACCTCAAGACTATCTCAAAAGAGCTTATTTTTAGTAACAGAGGGGTAGCCCTGTTAGTCCGGATCTGCAAAAGCGACAGTCTTGTAGCACCTTATAAACTAACAGATCTTAGGGATAAGCTTTCCTGTTATTTTTAGTAAGTATACCATAGTATATTTTCTAAAAATAACTGCTGTTAGTATATAATACTCTGCTTTTAAATCTTTTCTGGAGATATACTCTCCTGTAAGAGAACACCAAAGTGTGCCCATTTTCAAAGTTCAACTTCCATACATGCTACATTAAAAAAACAAAGTAAACGTCTGACCAGCATCTTAGCAGGTAACTTTGTGGTTAGCATCTTTTTTAAACTGTTGTTCAAGCTCTTTATGGATTCTTAGTCACAAAAGAGCCAAGTGGGTCACAACAGGCCATTGAATAAAGAATTTGCCAATAACAGTCAACTAGACTGACATGTTTGTCAGGAAAGACAAACCTTTGAAAAGAAAAATATGGTAGAGAGGAGAACAGAACAAAAACAGAAGCCCTAGAATAAGGAACCTTTATCATAGAGTTAGCCTACAAAATATCAACTAGTTCTGCTTTACACCAGGGCCAGACTCTTCTTCCAACTAACAACAATTATTTGCTACATTAGGTAATTATAGCACAGTCCATCCTTCTGTAGCCACAAAGTACTAAAAAGGAACCATATGAAGTCTTTTCATAGCTTGTTTATAAGAACCTTAGCCTTCAGTGTCATTCCTGTTATCATACCATGTTTAACTCACTTGGGGTATGGTTAGACTGGCGCTTTGCAGCGCTAAAACCCTCCAGTAGCGCTATAATTATCGTACCCTACACACTTCAAAGTGAGATTTTGCGCATTTACTCACTGTTTAAAGCGCAAGTATTGAACCACCTTTTCGAGAGTCAGAAGGCTTTTAGCGCTAGCGCTAGCGCTGTAGCGCAACGGTGCGAATGCGACCACCCATGGGATCTCTTGCATGCCTCCAAGCCATGTAAAGCAATCAACAAGCCATTTAAGGCCATCAACAAGCCAATGACGTGAAGTGTTGTTTTGTAGACGGGATGAAAAAATGCGGAAGTACCTTTGCAGTTTCTCTCTAACAACTCACAGCAAATAACCAGTGAAAATGCTTGCGGACGGAGCTGTGTGTCTTAAATACAGAACCTGTCAGTTTTCGCTAAGGAAAAGTCACTGACAGCCTCATCTTTCTCCCCGCAAACAAGTTCCCAGTTCCCCCTCACCCCTTCCTTTGCAAAGCATGTTGCACCCAGCTGAATGCTGGGATACCTGCCCTATCGCGCTACTGTCACTGTCGGCAGAAGCGCTGCAAATGTGTGCATTCTTTAGCGCTACAGGATTTAAATGTGCACAGGCTCTAGCGCAATACCTATTGCGCTAAATTGGGAAGCGCTACAAAAAAACACGCTACAATCTCTAGTCTAGCCATACCCTTGGATAAACATCACCCTAAATCTCATACCCAATTCAAATGTTAACTTCCACAAGAATTAACTGAAGCATCATGTTTCCTTTCAATAAACAAAGACAATTTTCAAAAACATCCCTCTGCTAGGAGCTTTACACTTTATACCAATATGACACACAAGCTTTTGGCTAGTAAACTACATTAAAAATAAGTATAGGAAGGATATGTGGACAGCAGCAGCATGTGTCAAATATTTCTAGTTAATACCGTAAAATACAACAATTATTTATAGTGTAGGACTACATTTGTGAACAAGGGTTTTTGACTTCAGACTTCTTTTTTAAAAAAATATATAAAGTATTTAGCATGGCTTACCATAAGAAGAGAACTCTGGGATAGTAAAAGTAATTGAATGCCAATAGAAGAAAGAAACCTTAGGCCATATGGAGAGCTAAAGCCTGTGTTTCCAGTCATGTTGTGTTATGCTGCTATTGCTGAATATTAATTCTAGATAGTTTTGTGACATTATTATTTCAGATAAACAATATTTTCTGTCTGAACAGTTAAGTGTTTATGACCGCAGAGTCACCTGTTTTGCTAGCTGTTGAAATATTTCTTTGCTAACTAGATCAGAGAACATTGCCATCTTCTTAAAGCAATAAACCATCAATTCCCTATTATACAATTACATGTTGAAATTTTTTTTAAAGTATTTCAAAACAAGAATCACCCACCAAAACAATTGTGGCACTGCACTCCTTGATCATGGAAAATTCTATTTGCGTATAATAGGGGGTTTTTTGGTTGCTTTTTTAAAAAAGAAAATCCCAGTCAGGGAAAATACAATTCCAGGATTTCAGCTGTCTCCACCTTTACAAAGAAAGGCTGGTGGGGGGTTTGGACTCATAACAGCATTTAAACCTTACTACAAAAATGCATTGCTAAACAAGAACTTATATATATAAATAAAGGTAAGGGCTGTTGAGTTTTGTGAGCCAAGAGGCAGAGCTACTTGTAGGCCTGGAAAAACCCTGGTTTGAATTCAGACTGTCCTGCATGCCCAGACTCAGAGGTTTCTAGGAAAGTTGAAAAACCAACATTGTTAGAGCTAAATCTTATTTGCCTTTTTATGCAAATAGTCTCTCTGAAGCCACTAAGTGGGGGAACAGATTTGACCCATAGATTCTGACAGCAGAGTTAACCTCCCACTAATTTTTACAACATATAATGGTCAGCCAGGATTTTTTATACACACACACACCTGTCAAGGTGGCATAAGGCTTATGTATGTGGGGCAGAGTTTATAAAGCTAACAGTGGAAGAATGCACATATTCTGCTAACTAACTGGGCAACCCTACATGGAAGGGTCAGTCTGTTAGTATTAGTACCCCAATTAATAGAACAAGTGGTGCATGCTTGGGGAGACCTCATATGGAAAAAGGAATGGATGAAAACAGAAATGTGGGAGTACTATGAAAAGGTGCATTTTCACTGAGAGGGAATCCTTTATGGAGAACAGAGGCTATGATTTATGGCTTTTGAGCTATTACAAACTATAACAAAATAAAAGCTACAGATAATTGAAAAAAGACTATTTTCTTCCACTATGGGTGGGCTAATAAATTAGAGAGAGAGAGAGAGAATACATACTTCCCTGAATGTCTGAGGCCCTTTTCAGCTTGTTAAACAAAGCAAGGGAAGCCACATCTCTCAAAATAAATTATAAGCAGACTGTTATTGATGTGGTACCCTTCCTAAAAACACTTTATTTAAGGGATGTGAAACAAAAACAAAAAAAAACATAACACAGCAACCAAGATTGCTAGAGGTATCAGAAGATTTGGTTTACTATATATATAAAAATATAAAACTTACATTTTGCATTTCCTAGAACGCAATATAACTTGCCATAAGTTTAACATTGGTACTTGAATTTAAAACTTATCTTCCACAAAGATGAGAATTACTTTATAAAGCATGTATTCCATCTACAAGTTTGGAATAATACCTGCAGATAAGTAAGTGGCACTAATCATATTAGCATAATCAATATACAATTTATAGAGCTACCCAGAGAGAACAGAAATGAAATGTGTGTGCCACTATTTTAGTATCTAAAAATTACTGTCATTTCTGGAAGTATCTTTCTTGCTTTTCCGCTCTTCATGTCCACATACAAACTAGGAAGAGATACTTATTGCCACCATCTATGCATAGATATTTAATATGATCAAGTAGATTAGTCACATAGCAGAGCCAAATTTAAGGTTCAGTCCTGCAAAGTGCCGAGCCTCTTGAAACCCATTTAAATTAAATGAATTTTGTGGACTTGCAGCACTTTCCAGGGCCACGCCTTCAGAACATATTTTAATAAAAGGTTCAGTTTGTATGGGGGATGACAGCAGAAGTCAATAAAGAATTATAAGTCTGGGGTAAATTGCAGGATCACACCCTAAAGTAGTTCCTCTTGTTTAGCCTATCTCCACTTCCTCTACACTCTTCATACTTTCTTTAAAAGTCATCATCAGCCAAATTCTCCCCATAGACATAGATACGAGCACTCCCACGGGTGCCAATGAAAGTCACAAATAATCTGGGGGACCTACTTCAGTAAGGTTAACAAATAAGGTACATTATAAAACATATAAAGTATTAAGACATCTTGCATTCTTACTTGTCAGGAACCATCTTGATCAAACACCAGACAGGTCTAATTTTCTGAACCACCTTAAACAGTATCAATACATTTTCACTGAAGATAAAAGAGGCCGTGCTCTAGCGTATTAACTAAAATGGGGGACTGAGGAGTTCATAAAATCAAACATCTCAAAATTACAACAGGTCAGTGCATAAGCTGAAATATGGTGCACTGTTATTTCTTCTTGTCCTTCAAGTCACTGCAAAGCAATTTCCAATGCACCAACGGCATCAGAAGCTGAAGGCACTGGAATCTGAAGCAACATTGACTTGTTCTTAATTGAGAGCACTTTTGTTATATGATACCCGGCTCCACACCAGAAAAATGATTCATATAATTAGTCATTTGTGAAGACTGGTGTTCATAAAATTGAGGATCTACTACACCAACGAAGCAAAACTTCAAGTCCCATTTAATACTTTTTTAAAAACTGTAATAATCCTATCAACAAATATACATATATTTGAGATTAAACTGAACCCTTCCTTCCTTTACCAGTGTTGTTGCATACCCTACCTCTCATTATTTTTAAGTTGTAATGTAATGATATTTTCTTAAAGCACAACTTAGAAGTGTAAAGGATTCTTGGGGAAAGGGTTTTTTTAAAAAAAAAATAATAGAACTGAATGTTCTTTATGATTACCAAACTTCATCCCCTCACACCTTCTTCCTACAGACAGAGGCTGCCCCACACCATTCTGGACATTCTTCTTCATTTTACACACTCTCCTCTCCAGCCTGTCCCTCAGTTGAGATTGTATAAAAGCTAAACTGAGAGCAGTGTGTGGCTCCCAATTCAGCTGTGCTGGTTGGACAATATTATTCCTATGCTGAAACAGTAGTATTTTCTTAGGCAGTACCTAAAACGATAACCTTTCTAGCTAGGCACGTTTAAAAGAAACACACACACATCCCTATGGACAGTGCTCTTTCAGCCCTCTTATTCTTTATTCATGGATGACAGTGTCCCAATGTGACACGCTGAATCATGTAGGGAGACAGTCACGTCTACGGAATATTATGGGTGAGGAAGGCAGAACAGAGACGCCTTCCAACCACACAGAATTCTAGTTTTTCTAAACCACGGATCTCAAACTCAAACCACCACGAGAGCCACATGAGGACTAGTACATTGGCCTGAAGGCCACATCACTGAAATATTTTCGTACAATGATACAAAAGTATTTTCAAAAATGAAAAAAAATGAGGAATAACATAGTATGCTATTTAAAATCAATGTATTAACTTTTAAAAAACTGTAATGCAAAGAGGAGTTTTAATAAAATATAAACACCTGTAACATAAGGTCAGTAACACTGATGATAATCTACACACTAACAGTCTATCAAAATAGCTGTAATGGCAGGAACTTTTTAAAGTAACTATTCATACAAAATACATTGCCACTTTTACCAAACATTCTTCCCAACTACTCACAGCAAAGAATCATACAGGCTGAACTTCATACCCGACCCCTTCCCCAAAGTCCCCGCCCCAACTCCGCCCCCTCCCTGCCCCTATTCCAACCCCTTCCCCAAATCCCCACCCTGGCCCCACCTCTTCTCTGCCTCCTCCTCTGAGCATGCCACACACCCCTCCGCCTCCTCCTGGAAAGTCCTAAGTGCCGCCAAATAGCTGTTTGGTGGCAGGAAGTGCTGGAAGGTAGGTGGAGGAGTGAGGACACGGTACACTCCAGAGGGGCATGGAGAACTTGGCTGCTGGTGGAGTCAGCACGTAAGACAGGCTGCAGGATATAACTCCGTGGGGCATATGGTTGTGACCCCTGTTCCAAACTCAGAACCTATTTTGTTTTCAGGACAGTTAGACCAGTTTTGTGAACTGACCTTGCCTCCCTAATCTCTCATCCACACATACACACACTTGGACTGTATTTTAAATTGTTTTTGTTGGTAAGTTGATAACAATACTATGCATTTTACAAAGTGCCATTCATCCAAGAATCTCAAAGGTTTTTATAACCATTAAGTTTTACAACATCCCTAGGAGGCATTATTAAATTATCTCATAGATAACAGAACTAAGGTTCTGAGGGCCAAGTTCTCACCTTACTCTGCCCCTTTTGCAGTTATACAAAAAGAAGCCAAACTGTTGCAATTCCACTGATCTCCCACTGGGTGCAGTTCGTGCAATGAGAACAGGAACACCTGCACACTGCAAAGCAGTATTCTGCATCATCCTGCAGGAGGGTATGGGAATGTCACTGGGGAGTGACAGGGTTATCTAGTGGGAACATAGCTATACAGATTTGCTGTACTGTCAGTAGACATTGCTAATAGTGCTGTTGCTCTTTGTCCTGCTAACAGGCTGTGGGAGAAGGAAGATTCTTTTTTGCTCCCTTCCCCTGTATTTATTTCATTTATTTCAACTGGATCTGGCTCCAAGAAATTAAGTGACTTCGAGCTCATTCCAGGCCTGAGTGTGCATGTTGCTGAGAGGCCCCAACTCCCAATGAAGTCAATGGAAATGAGGAAATTCAGCACTTCTCGGGACCATGGCAAGACAGTGGCAAAGCAAGGAACTGGCTTTAGGAGTCCCAACTCCAAATCCAGTGCTCAGACCTTTTGGCAAACCACCCTCCCTTCAATGGCCACCCTCAGCCGAAACCTATTCTGTACTTTCAAGAACATAATTATAGATAATCAGTTCAGCAAAAATCAAGACGTGAAAAGAATATCCAAGATAATTTTTTGGAGCCATTACAAAGCCTGTTATGTAATTGCAATGGTTTCAGAGTTCAGATTCCTCATTATACATTACAGCTACACAAACCATACATTCTCTCTCTCTTTAGTAACTTCCATAAGGCATAAGTGACGCGTTACATGGTACATGGGCAGCGGGACGTAAGTAAGAATTTAGGTTATTTCTGCAGGCCTCTACCTGCACCTGTAGTTAGGAAATAGTGGATTTATTAAATGTTTCCCCCCAAAAGCAGAACTCTTTTAAAGAAAAGCACACATGAAGCAATTTGATCTATGGATCATAGAGGTTAGAAACAAAAATAACCAGTGGCCAAAATGTTCAAACCTCAGTGACTTAATTTAAAAGTGACCTGATTCTCAAAAATGATGAGTACCTTCAGCTTTGTGGATGCTCAACATCTCTGAAAGGTCAGTTCACTTAGTTGCGTGACTAATGTTAGGCAACAAGATTTAGGCTTTTTGGCCACTGACTCCATTCCCAGAACTATAGATACTAAACTATAGATGTTAAACTAATGATTCTCATTTATCTTAGTCAAAAGACCAGCTCTTTCAGTGTTAATTTGCATGAGCTAGGTTGTTCTTTGTCTAAATGTTTATCAGGGAGTTGCTTCCACAGAATTCACTTCTTTGTTTTACGATTTTGTACATCCCCTTTCGTTCTTCCTCTTATCCTTGTCTTTTACTTTTCTGCAACCAGAAAAGTACTCAGTGCTCACTCTCCTCCCTCTCTTAATTTACATTTGTATTTGGCTCGCTAGCCTTTTCCACTCAATCTATTCAACAGCTTCACCTTATTTCACAAGACATAAATCTTTCTCCCATGCTCTGGCTCTTAACTACATAACCCAACCACTTCCCAGAAGTCACACACAAAGGCCAATAGTCGACCATTTCATCCACCTATTTTTAGGACGATAAAAAGTTGCATTGAGCATACATCTTGAAGTCCCCGTTGTTCTGGGATTAGAGGATCAGAGATTCCAAGGAACACAATTGCAAGGAAGGAAGTGGAGAATAACTAAAAGAGATAAAGCAAAAGCAAAAACATCCCCCTCCCCACAAGCCCACCACAAACTATTAGTACTATCAAAAATTAGAAAATATGTTGACACCATTAGGGAAAGAAAACATACCGTATTTTTCGTCTTATAGGACGCTCCGGCCTATAAGACGCCCCCTCGTTTTTTAATAAAAAATCCAGACAAAAAAAAAAAAAAAAAAAGCGCCTCGCTCTCCCGTCCCCGCCGCGCAGGCGGGCTGCCGGGAGCGCGCCCGCGGCGGGGATGGGGGAACCGGGACGCTCCCGGCAGCCCAGCCCGCCCGCGGCGGGGAGGGGGGAACCTCGGCAGCCCGCCCGCGCGGCGGGGACGGGAGAGCGAGGCGCTTTTTTTTTTTTTTTTTCTTTTGCATTCGCCCTATAAGACGCACCAACTTTTTCCCCCCTGTTTTGGGGAAGAAAAAGTGCGTCTTATAGGGCGAAAAATACGGTATCCCTCACCCTCAAGGTAATATACTTCAGAGCTAGAGCATGTTTTTTTGACTAACATCTAGCCTAGCCTTATCAAGGGCATGGCCTCATAATGTCACTTTATGTGTAAAAAATATTTTAAAATGAAGGACTTTTTTCCCTGTTAAATCCCTTCAAGACATTAATGAGTCAATAATGGAAAGTAAAACTTCCTAGTTTTACAAATGTGTCCAGAGTAGGAAAATAAAAATCTCACTCAAAAACCAGTCATCAGGAATGCTGGTTTCTAATGTTCATTAAGCAGGTAAAAATACAAAGTTTTACTCCAGATCCGGGGACACTAAAAATTGGGGGCTACATTGAGATTCTGAATATTTTTTCCCCCCACTGCTTATTTTTGGTAGGATATAAAGGTGTCATATTCTGCTATTTGACCAAAGGCTGGCACAGTCAGATTTAACACATTTCTTTCTAGTTGCCAATAAAGGGGGGGGGAAAGTGATGCAGTATCATAAATAGCAAAACAATTCACAAACCAAATAAATAAATAATAATAATAAAAATTTACTATATCAAATTTAATATATTGTAAGGTGGGAGGTCACACCTTGAAAGATACCATACTTATTTAAAAACAGAATAATATTTCACATGAATTACTAAAGTAAACAGTAAGCCCTTTCTCATGTTTCCACTGAAGTCAATAGGGGAGACACCTGCCATTTATATCAGTGGTGCAGGATTCAGGATGTTTTAAAAATGTGGATAACTGACAAGACTCCTGTACTTAGCGTATACATAGTAAAAGAAGCTGAAGTGTAAGAACAAAAAGCTGTTGTAAATCATGCACAGTGGGTATTCTTTAATCTACAGTATCTCTCCATTGAAAATAAATGTTACACACATCCCGGAAGAATACAGGCCAAATAATAAATGAAATCCTGAAAAACATTTTTCTTCGTCTTGTACTTCAGCATTATGCAGAAAAAAAGTCTTCAAAATGGTAAAGGAATTCAAAACAATTACTTTTACCATTAAAAAGGAGTTTCTACAATTGTACCTAGTACTCTAATATTGGAAGAAAATATTCCTGATTATAACTTCTTTTCTTTTCATAACAGCATCTTACACACATATGCAACAAAACTGAAAGCAGAATTTTTGTAACCCAACTAAAAACCCAAGAAAGTAGGCAGACTGAATGAAAATACTAATTGTAATGTGTTGTAATAAAAATATCCCCAAGATCAGCTCAATCTTTTTTGCTATAGCATAGTCCCCAGACATATGGCTAACTACTGCCTAATCATTATCCTGACTAAAACTAAAGCTACTGAAGTTTAGGAGGATTCATATCTAACAGAATTTCTTTCATCTCTAATAATTTCTAAACTAGCATAATTACTCAAACTTGAAGTGAAATGTGGTGCACGCTAAGAACCCAAGTTGCCTAAAATTAAACAAAAACAAAATCCACTACTGATCTCTGTTTTCAAAGATTCATCTTTTGTCAGACTTCTGTGCCAAGTGTTGCATAATGATTTAGAATTATTTAAAAGCTTCTCTTACACTATTTGACTATTATAAAGAGAGCAATTGAACAACTTTAATGCGTACATTTCAATTGCTTTGTAGTAAAAGCATTGCACAATACTTTTAAAACCAGACAGGTACTTTTCCACAGTCCAACAGATCGATTATACACAATTTCTGTTAGAGCAAAATGTAGTCAGCCAAAGGAGAAAAAATAAAATTATATATATTTGACCACAATTCTGATTTAATTGAAATAGGATAAGAAAGTTGCATTTTCCCCATCCCCAGTGGGACTAATACTACTGACTTTTGACACTACCACAGGAGCCTATGGAAAACTCCAAATACATTTCAGACAAAGGCTATGTCTACACTACTGCTGTAAGTCAACCTACAGTACGCAACTCCAGCTACGTGAATAATGTAGCTGGAGTCAACGTACCTTAAGTCAAGTTACCGTGGGGTCTACACTGTGTGGGGTCAACAGGAGAAAAACCTCCCATCGACTGATCTTACTCTTCTCATCAGGGGTAGAGTACAGGGGTCAACGGGAGAGCAATCTAAAGTCAATTCGGTGGATCTTTACTAGACCCACTAAATCGACAGCCAGTGGATCAATCTCAGAGCATCAATCCCAGCTGTAGTGTAGTCCTAGCTAAAATGTTGAGGTTTTTCCTTGAGATATCAGTATTCATATACCTCATTCCTAATCAGTGTGTCAAACAAAAAATGCATTCAATCCAGAAAAAGTCTACATGAAATTCTAACAGGTTTGAGGAAGGAGGGGGGTTTAAGTCCTTTTCTCATTTACAAATATTTAACTAAAAAAAGGTACAAAGGGTTTTTTTACAAAATTTATGAGATTTCAATAGTGAGGCATAGATTTAATTTATTTGTTATGAAACGTATTAAACCAGTTACACAGAATGAATTAAAGGAAAGCATACAGCCTTTTAAGAAATCTTAGATCATGGTAGAACATGTTATCCTACACATCTCCATATTAAGAGTGTCTCTTGTTGCAAGGAGTTACCTGCAACTAGAAAACCCAAGCCATATTTTTTGACTCCTAGTCTTTTAAGGCATCTTTATCTAAAGATTTCAGCCTCATGGCAACTAATAGTTCAGTTCATAACTACAGATAGAATCTTTCCAAGATACAAGGAAAGATCCTGAGAAATGATCCATTAGACTTGCACTGGTCTCAGAAAGCAATTGGATATCATTTTTGTAATCCCGAAGTTGATAAATTCAGACAAACATTAGCCATATCAATGAGAATTACTTAAGGGGGGAGCAACATTTTTTTTTAAATGAGACATGGGAATAATCTGCCAAGACCAAAAAAAAGTCTAACTATAAATAGCCTGCACTATAACATTATAAGATAGTCATTTTAAATTCCTTTGATGTTTTTTATGTATGCTTTTGTGTTCAGAATCTAATATTTGCACTTTTGGCTGGCCAAATAAAAGCCAACAATCCACTTATGCATCAATACAAATGGTTTTGCTTTTCAGACCAAGTGGAATATTATGAATGTTTTGTTCCCTCCCTATAAAATGATTGTGCCAGAACCTCTGAGAACCTAAACCAGACCTTTCAGAAAAAGTTTTTTGGACCAGCCGTACTGAAACTTTGAGTTGAGTTCAAAGGAATCATGCCAATAGTAATTGCTGTTTTTGTTTATGCTATACTGTCTGCGGATTAGACTATAATCAATCTAATGACTAACAACCAGTCCATGTAATTTAGAGGTTGGGCAGTGTGGGGGTAATAAACATTCAGCTAGTTGAGAAACTAATAGAAGTGTTACTGTTTGATGGGGATTTTAATGTTAAATTCTTTCGTAACTATTGTTACTAATAAAACAAACTTTTGTTACAATAATTCACTACCCTTCTACTTTAAATATCAGTATTCCATAATATCTGTGCCTTGTATACAAGAAATGTATTATTGTTTCAAAATTTATTATAGAGAACTATTGCATTAAATAGACACATAAATACGGGGCGATGAGATTCATCATCTTCATCCACTACCAACTTTGGAGAAGTTACAGTTGCCAAGATGTAAAGAGCACCTTGATTTAATCAAAATAGGGCACAACTCTAAGAAACACAGGGCATTGCCCTGGTATCATTTCAAGATACATGCCTGTTTTAGACAGAATATACGTATATACTACATTGAGCACATTTTTTCCTTCTCTTCTTTCAAGGAGCTAAACATTTAATAAAATAAGCCACAGAATTATAAAACTGGATTACTAAATGTCAGTACAAGGAAATTCATTTTGAAGTGACAAAGAAAAAGAAAAATGCTTAAATAAGTCCTCAGAGTTCGATGTTTCTATTAAATCTGTGGAACTATGCCACATACTATACGCTCCCTGTGGTGGCTTATTTAACACCTACAATTTCTAGCGATTTTTTACACACAACTTTAGCCTCATGGATATTACCTGACTTTGGTTGAGAAGGATGGGATTTAAAGATACATTAGGACTGCCTTTTCATTCAAATTCTCTAATGAATATCTGTTTTTTTCCTGCAGAGATGACATGGATGACTATATTTTCATGGCATCCATATATTTCTAAACAAATAACTTCTGATAAAAAAAACTTTAAGAACAAAAAACAAATACCCCTAAGCGAGAGAAAAAGGGTGAGTAACTTAAGTGTGATATCTTACAGTGTCCCAAGTTACAAAAGGGTTAGCCATTCAGGAGGCCAATTTAAACAAGACACAACTGAATTGCTCTTTACCCCTTGCCTCCTCAGTTCAGGAGGTCCCAAGTACAGCATCCTAAATACATGTAGGCAATTCTGGCCCTCAAGCATTCTGAGTTTAAAAAGGAATATAAATGACCAGTCATCCTCCCCCACTGTCTTCTCTTTTTCAACTTGGCTTATTTTGTAGCTTTCACGTTTATATATAGCTGACCTCCACTACCTCCCCTCCTTTCTTCTTAGATATGTGTTTAAGATTGTTTTGATCACATAGAACACATACAATAAAGATCTCTTTCAGAAAAATCACCACAATAAATGGGATAAATAAACTAACAGAATGAAAAATTGGTCAAATTTGATGCAACTGATTCTAAGCATATTAAAAACAACCTGGCAATTTAACTTCTTTTTAAAGATTAAGTCACTTAAGATATTCAAATTAAATATCCTGTTTTAAATGTCTCTGGACGGAGAACTATTTGTTCACCTATGCCTAAGCATAAATTTACATATCCCTGAAGTGCATAGTATACAGCTTTTCATACACAACAATGAAAGTCTTCCTTGTGCTTAGGAAAATGTTTTTATTGTTTTTAAAATGTTGAGGGATGGGTGGATAGCTATTGTTTGCTCTGTCTTGTTTCTCATTTATGTCAAAAGCTGGTACCTGTCAGTGAGAGTTACTAGGATAATTAGACTAAGACTATAGTTACCAGCAAACTAAAGAGAGAAAAAAAGCAAACAGAAGAAAACTAAAAACAAGACATTTAGTCATTAGTAAGTTCTTAACACCCACCATTTCTAATGAACATTACTTTCATGCATTCAACTACAAACTCACCAAAATTCAACTGTCATTTTGTTTTTATGTATTTACCCACCTTGTGTCACTATTCCCCTAAGATACAAGTTTCAAATTATGTTATCAAAAGTGACAGCCATATCAGAAATATCTTTTAAATCTTTTTCCATCAGAAAAAGTTACTAAGTACATGACAAATAGCAAATTTACTGTGTATCTCATGTTTTGTTTAGATGTGGAAACAATACTCATAAATTTAAAGAGCTTCTTTACATAGATGTATATAATTGTTTAATTCAGATGAAAAATAGTTTGGAAAAACTGTTTACTTTTAAACTACAGATCTTGTTTATCTCCTAATGATTAAGCTACTAATCATTTAAAAAGAACTTAAAATCAAGGTTGCATTTAGGTTTCTGTTGAAATTCTAACAAACAACATTTGCAATGTTACAGTTACTGTTTCTTCATTAAAAATTAAGATGAAATATTTGATGGACACAGCATTTTCAATGTAAATACTATAAAAAGAATCTTCAAACTTCCCAGATGATTAATGCTGCTATCCCGCCAAGAAATCTTACAATCAGATTGTCCTCAATTCAGAATATTACTACTCTACTAAAAAATGGACACCATTCAAGAAAAATAAAATGGGAAAATGAAAAAAGTCAGAAATTTGAACAAAGGCCACCAAGAATGATAATCTACTTCTCAAGGATAATTACTGCTGCAATCAATTGCACATATGATGATTGATTTACTATTTGTATTTTTTACTAGAGAAATAATGAATATGGCACATTACCCATTTCTTCACTATATCTGTGTTTAAATATTTAACAGTTTCTTAAGTGTGTATATATACTGTCACTAAAACCCAAGCCACTCTATCTGAAATCTAGGATTTATCTATTTGCTCAGTTTAGGAAATCTTAGGCTACTACTACAAAAAGCAGACTATGCTCAGACCTACACATAAAATGGAAGCTGAATTTCTGAGTTAATTTAAGTGTTAGTTACAGAAAGGCACTTGAAAAAAACGTGTTTTCATTCTGTAAAATGTGTGAGTAGCACACATACACATGCTTATATAAATTAGCATGATGAAAACATGGTCCTACTCTGACAGAATAATTTACACCATTTTCCCATTAATTTTGTGTTTCTTCATCTGTACTAGATTTGTAAGTCAACTCTGTATTTATTCAGTTCAACTTTTCTAACACCTTATAAATGTGACCAATGCCCCACTTATTGGCCATAAAAATCATATGGACATATAAATAAACCCTCATTAGGAAGGTCCAAAACTAAACCTATGCACAACAAAACTTTGTCAATTCATTTTAAAAGATAAGTGTAGAGCACCACATTTATTCTTCACCTGCTGATGAACAAAAGGACTACTGAACTGTACAAATTTCAGTAAGTTAAATGTATGACTGCAAAGGAATGCAAGGCAGCAAATTTAAGACACTATCCCCTTTTGGATGTAAAAAAAAAATAGAACTTGATCCAAAGGCCAGTGAAAGACTTTGGAAGGGGAACTTGGAAGTTTTGTTTTAAGCAAATGAAACACGATTTTAAATGGGTCCTGCGGTATATGTTCATAGAAGCGGATTCTGCTCTATTGAGAATGGAATAATGTTGTGGACTTCAGTGCACTTAACTCCAGATTTTTACACCAGCGGAGCTGAGGCAAGACGAAGGCCTGCTCCTTTTACACTTGGAAACAGCTCCTAGGCACGTCCCCCGCCAGCCCCTGTCCAGGATCTGTATTCACAGCATGCACAACCCTCCAGGCTTCCAAGTTACCAGCTCTCTCCTACGGCAGGCCTTCTTCCTTCACCCCCGCCCCCATGGCTGACCCATTATGGGCTGGAGCAGCCTCACAACAGCTCCGGAGCAAGGGGCAAAGCCGAGTGTTGGTGATTACAGAGCCTCCGCCCAAGGGGAAAGCAGAATTTGGGTGGGACCAGCCTTCCCCCAACCCGGCCAGCTCGCAGCCCTGGCTCTGCCCAGCCCAGGACCAAGAACACAAAAAGCCCCACACAGGCGCGGGAGCAAAGGCAGGGGACGCTGCTGAGGATGCTCCTGCCAGCGCCTTGCTCGGCCCGGCTCGGCAGGGCAAGGGAAGCGCCGGGCAGGGGCGGGAGGCAGCCGAGTGGGGCCGGCCCCCGAGCAGGGGAGGAGGCGGCGGCAGCAGCAGATGGGAGCGGGGGAGGCAGCCACGCTGGGGGGGCGGCGCAGACTGACTCTCTCCCCGGGACGTTCCCGGGCCCCGCCACATTCTCACAAACCGCCCTTTGTCCTGCTCCTCCCCCCGCCTCTGCCCCCCGCTCCCCGCCCGGGCGGGGGTGGGGGCCGGGGCTCGTTCCTAGAGGCTCCCTCCAGGGTGTTTCCCCTCCCCCCGTGCCCACCCTCGGAGCGCGAGCTCTCCCCGGGCGCGCACACACACACACACACACACACACCCGAGCAGGCGGGGGGGGGGGGGCGTCACGTGATTGCCACACTCCCACATTCCATCACAGCTCCAGCTCCTCCACCAACTCCAGCCTCCAGATCAATAACTTCAGCCCTGGCCCCCCTCCTCCTCTTCCACATCCCAGCAAATCCCACCCCCAGCTAAAAAACTTCCTTCTCCGACGGAAACCAAAAGAAACTGGACCTCAGTGGAGGGGGAGGGGGGAAAGTCTGCAACTTTCTTTTTTAAAAAAAAGCATTACAAAAAAAAACCAACCCACTCTTACAATTAACTCCCCTCACATGAAATGTCTGTAGTCACTGGCTTGCCCGTTACTTTAAAACACAGCCATATGTTGAGCCTGATCTCAGGACACCATCGA